>LZPO01027696.1:0-15292 GCA_001675575.1 Neotoma lepida | reverse complement strand
AATTAAAAAAAAAAAAAAAAAGAAAAAGAAAAATAACTCTGATGGTCATTTAGAAGCTGATGGCAGAAAGCTAGTGGATCAGAAGGGAATATACTAAGATGTTACCCAGGGTGGTCTTACAGCCTAGGCTCAAGTGGTCCTTCCCACTCAGCTACCACAGTAGCTGGGACTAAGGGACATGCCATCATGCTTGTATAGGTTCTCATTATTTTAATAGATATATTCAAATATTTTGATTTAGGCAAAAGGTACTTGGTCTGTCTTTCACTGTTTTAAGGCCTAAAATGAAGTGAAGTTCATTTTAGAGATTTATAGTCATGTCAATTTTTAAAATTCACCTTTCTCTTTTTATTCAATGAACTGATGCTCAGAATATGGCAGAAAATGAAGTACAAATTTTAATGAACAAAATCATGCATTTTTATCTAATAAAAAGATATTACAATTATCTTTCAAAAATATTCATTACTTATTATTATTACTCTCTGTATATATGTGTGTCTGTGTGTATGATGGGGGGCACACATGCCATAGTGCATATGCANTGTCAGAGGACAACCCTGTGGAATCTGTTCTTTCCTTCACCTTTACATGGGTTCCAGAAATTGGACTCAGGTCACAGTCATCAGGTAATTTTGACCATGAGCCATCTCCCTGCCCCCAGTTATCTTACTGACTGTTCTTCTAGTGCTAGTTATGTCATCTGCCCAGCAGTTTTCTCTCAGAGAACTCCATAGCTGACACTCCTACTTCTTTCAAATCTCTATACATACATAGTCCATCTCCTTCACTGTGATCTCCTTCACTGTGATCTCCTTCACTGTGAATTTATTTTCCTCTCTATATTACACTTCCATCCTCTATACTTTTCTTAGGGTGTGTAGTTCTTGCTCACGGGAATGTCATATTGTAAGCCAGATGTGGTGGTACACGCCTTTAAAACCAGCACTTAGGAGGCAGAGGCAGGAGGATTTCTATGAGTTTGAGGTCAGCTTGGTCTACACAGGAGCTCCAGGTCAGCTAGAACTATATAGANAGACCCTGTTACAAACAAACTAACTAACAAAAAGAACATGTCATTACTGGAGTTCTTCTGGGTAGAGAATATTTTGTTCATAACTTTTATCTAGTACCAGCAGCAAGCACAGGACCTGTTACAAAGTAACAAAACAGGTCTTGTGACCAAGGTAGTGAACAAAGTAGGTATACAATACAGGTTAAATGATGTCTGTTAACTTTTAAGTGTAGCAAATTATCCTGCTTCCAAAGATTTGATGTTCTGTTTTCCTCTATTTTTTGGTATGGCTTAACTTTTAATATTCAAGAATTCATGTTATGAATTAGTAACTAAGTTTTTNAAAAAATTACTAAATTCTTATCTTACCATAACTTATAGAATTAGAGTAAATTCACTTTTTAAATTTTGACTGCTAGNTAGGCAGGATAATTATTTCCTTAATGACATCCTACTTTCCATTCCCAGAATTCCTAACCACAGCACAGTCCTCCATGGAGTTTAGCATGTTTACTNTTCCTTCTTCTGTCTCTTTTGGATGCTGGCCAGAACCCAGGTGTACATTTTCTAGTACTGTGGGCTTCCTTGCTTTCTCTCCAGCCCCCTCTCCTGCCATATGGCGCCTGCTACCACGTGGCTGACCTCTATGCCAGCTTAACTTTCTTTTCTATTCTCTGGACAGCTGCTGAGATTANAGCTTGCCTGGCCCAGAGAGGTTTTCTCTTAAACTCTAATTCAATTATCCTCAAGCTTAAAAACCAAAACCAACCGCCTTAGCTCCTGCATGCAGTACTTTCTAACAAGGTATTTCTCTTTTCTCTTTGCACAGCTCTACTTCTTCGTTTTAAGTGATCTTCTGAATGACAATAGCCAGATTCTTAAGAGTAACAATGTGTTTATCTGAATTAAAGAACTATTTAACTATTTATTTA
This sequence comes from Neotoma lepida, assembly GCA_001675575.1. Taxonomy (NCBI): domain Eukaryota; kingdom Metazoa; phylum Chordata; class Mammalia; order Rodentia; family Cricetidae; genus Neotoma; species Neotoma lepida. The sequence continues at coordinate 13,345 of LZPO01027696.1, read as the reverse complement.
GTGTGTGAATGTGTTTGTAGATAGGCAATAGCATGTGTGTGGAGGTCAGAGAACAAGTTGGAGGTTGTCAATCTCTTAACCATGTGGGTCTCAGGGATCAAACTCAGATCACTGCGCTTGGTGGCAAGTGACTTTACCCATTAGCCACCTTTTCTATCCCAAGAATTTTAGCTAAACATTTTATAACTATCAGTTACAAGGTTACCAGGCACTGTAGAATGATGTCTTTTGGAACTTATAGACTCTAGTATTAAATATCTCATGGTCTTTGTTAGAGAGGGGAGTGAATAAGTCAGTATATGGAAAGAATTAGATACAAACTAAAAAACCAGGGTGGCATTGAAACTCAGAGATCTGCCNGCCTCTGCCTTCTGAGACCTAACCTGACNTACCTTCTGCANTGTTCTCTGATACTANGCAGCACAGCTGTCCCCATCTTACATGAGACTGTGGCAGAGCCAGAGCTTACATCTCTCCAGCTCCAAGCCCATGCTTTGCCCACATTACAGTTGCTCTCCACTGGGGCAGTTTTGCTCTTAAGTTCCCAGGGGATACTTGGCAAGGTCTAAAGACTTTTGATTAGTATTGGTAGAGAGGGTGCTATTGGTGTAACAGGTAGAGGCCAGTGCTGCTGCTGAATATGCTACACTGCACAGGACAGTGGCCCTGGCCAGGATACAAGCAGGTGTTAAACTCTACATTGCAGGGTCTTAAGACAAGTTCATCTTCCTATGGCTTTTAAAAACACCACACAGACAGATTAGTAGTAAATTGGGACCAGTGCTGAAACTGTCATCTGGCAAAAAAAATCAAGTTGTAATCAGTGTTAAATGTTGTTGTACTGAAATCTGAACCCTGTCGTTTTCAGATTATAGAGTACAAAGGTGATTTTCAAGACACTAAGCCTAAGCCTCACTATCTTTAAATCTATCCCATTAGCTATTTTTAAATATGCACCATGGCATGCCTATGCCCACATTCACATGTACNAACATGGATACACACACATGCATATCATACTCTCACGATGGCATGCCTATGCCCACATATACATATACAAGCATGGATATACATACATGCACATCATATTCTTACACANAAATTTTTAAAAGATGAGATCCTAGGCCTCTTTTCTGCCTCTTGTGAACACAAAATTTCCCCTGCCCTTTATGCTTTGATGACCTAACCTTGAAGAGTCACATACAAATCTACATCTGAATCTCCTATTTCCATATTGAAATCAAAATCTAATTTCTCAAAGCCAACTTCCTTGCCTTCATCTTGCAAGCTTTCTCTTCAACTTAGGCTGCTTTTTTGTTGAGATCACATCCTGTATTGCAGATGCAAACACCAAACAACAAAAACACATAGAAAAACCAACCAACCAAACAAACAAACCAGTCAGTCATCCTTTATGACACATCTGCTCTCATCCCCCATAATCAACATCTATCCCAACTTTCTTATAGGTCTGGGGACATAGCTTAGTTGGTAGAGTGCTTGCTTAGCAAGCACAAAGATCTGGGCTCAGTACCCAGCACCATGAAAACCAGATGTAGTGGCATGCATCTATAATCCCAGTAGAGATAGAAGAATAAGAAATTCAAGGTCATCCTCAACTATGTAGCAAATTTGAGGACATGACATCCTGTCTCAAAAAACAGTAACAACAAAACTTTCCTGTAAGTACAAGTCCAGCACAGGAGCCAAAAGCTCCAAGTCTGAACTCTAGATGTCACATAAAAGCTGAGGTATCTTTCAGTGATTGCTTATCTATAAAGTGATTGTTTTGTCTTTTGAAGTGAGAGTCCCACCATATTGCTCAGGTGGTTTTGAACTTGTGTGCTCAAGTAGTCCTCCTCCTTTAGCCTTTTAAGTAGCTTAGAGTTGTAGGTGTTACAAGATGAACTTAGTAGCAGTACCTATNTTATGAGATGCTGGAGAGGCTAAATAAGGTAACATATGGAAAGCATCTGGCATAAACTTAAAGATTAGTAATTTTAGTANTGATAGCAACTAAAAGTATTGCCAGAAGTTATCCTTTGATAATGTGATTGGGAAAATCAAGAAAATTTAAAAATATAGAGTGAGGGACCAGAGAGATGGCTCAGTCAATAAAGTACTTGCTGCACAAATGAGAACCTAAGTTCAGATCCCCAGAACCCACACAAAAAGCTAGGCACAGGAGCATGCATTGGTAATCCAAGCACTGGGGGAGCAGAGACAGGCAGATCCCTGGAGTTTGTTGGCCACTCAGCCTAGATGAATCTATGAGCTCCAGGTTCAGTGAGAGACCTTGTTTCAAAAGACGGGAAATGATGGAAGAAGCACTCAATGTCGACTTCTGACCTTGACATGCACCTGCACATGCACTCACACAAACATGTACATACATGTTACATACTTATCACATGCACACACACACCACAAACAAACAACAAAAATCACAGTGAGTTGAAGAATACCAGGACAGCATGGGCTAAAGAGTCTGTCTCAAAAACAAAATTGATTATATTGGGGACTATAAAAGTATGTTCTAGTTGATTTTAACATCAACAGGGAGCCTCACATGAAGGAGTGTCATAAATGCTTGGACTGGTGTGGCAACAGCACAGATAGAAAGGACACAGAAGAAAGGTCATGCCTTCCCCTCCTCTAGCATGTGGTTAACATCTGCTGCTGCTTCCTTCTCTACTATCAGAACCAGAGTTTCTAAGTTTTCATTGTGACCCAGACCAGTAGCTCCATAGCCCTTTCCAGCTTCTGGGCCAGATGGGACCACTGAGGCACCCAGCANGGGACAGCCACTGTGGGACTACTCTGACTGCTGAGACACCCAGCCTCAGAGACCAGGTAATGACCAGGTTGTCAGTCCTCAAGTGTGATTCAGCCCCAATAGACGCTTGCTTCTCTAAGTTGCCTTGGTCATGGTATCTCATCACAACAATGTAGTGATATATTGTGTCCCCCAAAATATTGTGTACCCTAATAAAACTTATCTGGGGTCAGAGAACAGAACAGCCACTAGATTAAACATAGAGGTTAGGCAGTGGTAGCACATGCCTTTAACCCTAGCATTCCAGAGGCAGAGAGATCCATCCAGATCTCTGAGTTCAAGGCCACACTGGAAACAGCCAGGCATGGTGGCTCACACCTTTAATTCCAGCACCTGAGATCTCATGTCTTTGCTTGAGAAAGACACATGCCTTTAATCCCAGGAGGTAATGGCAGGAGGCAGAAAGGTATATAAGGCGTGAGAACCAAAAACTAGAGGCCCTCTTAAGCTTTCAGGCTTTTAGCAGCAGTTCGCTGAGATCTATTCGGGTGAGGACTCAGAAGCCTACAGTGAGGAAACAAGATCAGCTGAGGAGTTGGTGAGGTGAGATTGGCTGTGGCTTGTTCTGTCTCTCTGACCTTTCAGAATTTACCTCAATACCTGGCCTGGTGTTTTCAATTAATGAGACAGTTTAAGATTCATCTTACACAACAATGGAAAAGTAACTAAGAAGAAAAAGATAACTAAGAGGATAAATGAGGAATAACAACAATGGATTATTCCCTTCCCAAAGACCAAGAAGTAGGCACAAAGGTTGGGCTTACCTTGTTCTTTTCATCTTGAATAATTTCCAGCAGCTGGTCCACATGCCCATCGTCAATGCATCTTTGACCTGCTAGCTGGAAGAGGCCAAAATCCTCTTCTTTAAAATCACGTTCTTCTAGGATTTGCTGTTAAAAAACAGTACAGATGCAAATATAGACTCAGTATGAATGACCTCCTGATTCTAGAAAAAAAGGGAAATCTTAAATTCTAGAGAGAAAGTGCACATGAATACAAAATNAAAATGAAAATTGACTTTTTTTTTTGGCTTTTGAGACAGGCTGTCATGATGAAGCTTAAGCTGACCTGGGAACTCTTGCCCCACCCTCTGTATGCTGGTCATAAGTATGAGTCAGTATGGTTCAATGAGTGATGTTGAACCTCCTGTATCAAAGAAGTCTATGATAGCAATAACAGGTCTAAAATTAAAGGCTTGGTGGATAAGAGCATATAGTGCTTTTACAGAGGACCCGAGTTTAATTCCCAGCACCCAGGTCAGGTGGCTCACACACCATCTGTAACTACAGCTCCAAGTGGATCCAACACCTCTGGCTTTCAAGAGTGTGCACAGGGGCAGGGGCAAAAAAAAAAAAAAAAAAAAAAAAATCTTAGGGTTTCTTCTTATTTTATATGTATGAGTGTTTGCCTACAGGTAGGTGTGTGCCTGGTGCCCACGCATGGAGGCCAGAAGAAGGTTGAGTGTTGGGAAATAAATCCAGGTCCTCTGCAAGAGCAACAACTGCTCTTAACCACTGAGCCATCTATCTAGCCCCCCACCCCAACCCCTCTACATACTCACAGAGATCCCCCTGCCTTTGCCTCCCAAGTACTGGGATTAAAGGACACACACACACACACACAATCCAGTCTACCTTCCTGATCTTATGCTGTTTATTTACAAGTCAAAAAAAAAAGCAGGAATTAGATAAGGTAAATAATATGAGTGACCACAAAGTCATTAAAGATAATCTATGCCCTTCCCATATTTTTAAAGGTGTTTTCAGAGAATTACTTACACATCTTTTTATTATGCACTGAAGTTCCTCCACAGCCATTCCTAATTACTCTTCCTAGTTTTGATGCTGAAATGAACTAATACAAAACAGTTAATTGTGTGATATTAAGTAAATTAGTTCCATAAACTGTTTCATTCTGAATTATTAGAAAACACAATAAACACAATGTAAAGTTTTATAGCTTAATGCTATTGAACGTTAGTGTGCTAGCCTAATAAAGCATTTTTAAAGCCCCTACTGTATTTATTGCCTAAAGAGCATAACTTTGAAAGAATGAGAAGAGAATAAAAAAGAAAAAGAACCCTAGAGAGAACTTCCTAGAAGGGGAAAGTATTCCTTGCATTAAAAAAAATATATATCCAAACCGTAGACCTGAGATAAAAATTCTAATCATTAGGGAATTTCGTAAATGTCCCATTGACAAAAACTGACATCCAACACAATTAAGTCACCCAAAGAAGTTGAAGATTCCGATGCTCTCCACCCTATTCTCCCCAGGACCTGCCCTCCCCAAAGTAACCAATCCTACTCAGTGAGATCACCGAATCACACGAAGATGTGGCCATCGCTGGTGCTCAGAACACCGTGGGGCTCAAGGGGCTGGAATCGCTGCCCCGCAGGCGCGGATGGGAAAATCATACCCGACCGCGCCTGTGGGCTGTGCCGAGGGGAAGCCATTTCTCCCAGTCTCCCTGTTCCTGCTGGGCAGAGCGTCCAGGCTCCAGCACCTCGAGGGGCCTAGCAGGCGAGCCGCGTGCTGCGCAGGTCCCGATCAGCGAGCCGGGACCACCCCGACCCAGCACGTCTACCTACCCGCCGGGCCACGCGCTTTCTCCTCCACCGCCCGCAGCGCAGGCCGCACTCCCGGCCCCGCCCCTGGACTGGCCCCGCCCCCTCCGGCGCTCGCCCCGCCCTCCCTGGGCCCGCCCCCAGCCCGGTCGGGACGACGCGTGGGGCGGAGCCTCGCGGCCGCCGCGCAAACCCGCCCCGTGCCTCCTGACGGCATTTCCCATGGCTGACGCTGCTGCTCTTCACTCTTTGGGCCCGAGTGCTAGGGCTTCCAGCGCCTACCGGAAAGCTGCAGGTACGAACAGGAACCTCTTCCAGATGCGGACCCTGAGATCCCCGTTTGAGTAGTACGCACGCGCCGGGTGCTTTCCGAGGCTGCCCCCCGCCCGGGGAGGGAGGGCTCCGGGTGGCGGACGGCTTCCCACAGCTGATGCCTGGGGGAAAGAATCCCACACTCATGCGCAGGTGTTTCAGGATCTCCCCCTGCGTGGGCTGTGCTAGGGACCCCAGGGAACAGTGGTGTTTAGCCAAAGCAGGTGTTCAGCCGCCTTGAACTTTGGACTTTTGGACCTCCTTTTGGACTGCTTTGGTACCGGGTCTCTGAGGTTTCAGACTCCTCTTTTTAGGCAAGCTATCATTTGGGAGACTGAGAAACGTTTATCCTAAAGCTACCCGGTTTAGGGTTTTCTCAAAGAAGCACTTGATTAAAGTAGGTACGATACATGAAAAAAGCCAGTCCCCAAAGAGGTAGATTTTAGTCGAGGAAAATTGAAATATAGTGAATTTACAGAAACAGTGGAATTTCCTTCCTGTTTGCCCGTTTTCACAAGTTGAAATTGAAAATGAAATGTGTGAGAGAAAAGGAAAAGCTGTCCNCAGTGTGTTATTTGGGTAAGACTGCTCCATCAAATGTGTGTTTGCACTTACTGTTATCTCTTTGATTGTAGGTACTAAACAGACAAGTGCCCTCCAACCAGAAGATGCTGCCAGAAGGTATAAACACGTGGACAACTGCATTTTGCTTTCCTTTGATCTCATTAATTGAATCAGATATTTTGGTTTTTATGTTATATTTTATGATCTTGGGATTTGGGAATTGAACCTAGAGGCTTCATACATGCTAAAAAAGCACTGTATCTGCTGAGTTGTACTCCAGCCCAAACAGTTTAAAAACAATAATGGATGCCTTTTTTGGAGACCATACTTATGAGAAGATGTAGGAAGCACTATCAGTTCTCACAACTCTTACATCCTCCAGCTTTGAGAAGAGCAAACTGGAGGCTCAGGCTGTTGGAAACTGTTGTAATGGCCTGTAGAGAGCTGTGGGAACATCATTCCGGAATTAACCAAGTGTTTCTTGTACCATCTCTTCAGATACATGCTTACTGTCATATGCCAGACTCACTGGAACCTTTTGTTTCCTTTGTAACATTAAGTACAGATTCAAAAACAAACCAGTGCAAACCATCCTTTACTGTTTGGGGCTTCTCTCATGTCACAGAAGATCTCTAGAACAGTTGTCTGTGAAGAGATTAAAAGTATCTGTGACTCATGATTTCAAGATTCACTAATTCTTTCAAAATATTTTCAAAATAATACAAGATAGCCTGTATTTGGGTTAGTTCACTGGGACTGAGAAATACCAGTTAAACTAACACCAATGAATATGTCATCACAAATTGCAGTAAGTGCTACAAAGAAAAAGGCTGATGATATGAGGACGGACTAAAGATTTAGATTGGCAGGGGCATGGCCTGTGGGTTTTCAAGGCAAGGCTTCTCTAAAGTCTTAAGATAGTAGGTGTAAAGCAGACAATAGAGATGAGAGAATATCAGCTAGGGGTGACAATATGTATGAAGAAGACTCTGAGGTAGGATGGTGTTTGACATTCCAAGAGGGAAGGAAGGAGGCAGAATTCTGTTCATGTAGTACCTAGCATGTCACGGTGAGATACTGGGTTTGTCTAAGTGCAGAACAGCAAACTTTAAGGAAGTGATTGGATGTAAGTTTTAGTTTAGGGCTAGGTGATGTGGAGGAATGGAGACGCTAGATGGATTGGAGAGCTGCTCTGGAAAGTATTTCCCTGGAGCAGCGTAATACTTAGCATCCTAGGCCAATACTCTACCACTGAGCTATACTCCCAGCTCCAGCTAAAATGTATTTTGAGCAGATTACCTAGGATGACAAAGCATTCCATAAGATAATCAAATGGTGATTGATAACAAGTGGTCCTCTTAATTTATTCTAACTTAAAATACCTTTACATTCAGTCTAGCTAAAAGACAGGCATTTAAAATATGTGCAAAAATATAGAACAGTTCACTCATTTAATAGAATGCATTTAAAAGTTAGCATGTGACAAGCTTGATATTGTCAAGTGAAATAAATTATTTTAAATTTGTTTTAATCTGAATATAGTAAATACTGGTAAATATTATCCATATGAACAAAAGCTCTAATTTTAAGAATATAAAAGAATCCAAGACCAAAATGTTTGAGAACTGCTCCATACACCACTGTCTTAGTTAGGGTTACCATTTCTATGATCATACACCATGAACAAAAACAACTTGGGAAGAAAGGGTTTATTTGGCTTAAACTTCCACATCATTGTTCATCACTGAAGGAAGTCAGGATAGGAACTAAACAGGGCAGGAACCCTGAGGCAGGAGTTGATGCAGAGGCCATGTAGGGGTGCTGCTTACTGACTTGCTCCCCATGGCATGCTCAGCCTGCTTTCTTACAGAACCCAGGACCATAAGCCCAGGGGTGGCCCCATCCACAATGGGATGGACTCTTCCCCCATCAGTCACTAATTAAATAAATGCCCTATAGGTCTGCCTGCAGCCTGGTCTTCTTGAGGCTCCCTCCTCTCAGGTGACTGTAGCCAGCACAACCATATTGATTGTCATCACTTGTGACAAAAGGGACAGCACTGAGACCCCTGGGAAACAGCTGTAGGTAGTTGTCAGTTAGGAAGACAATGGCTCAGGTCAGTGTGGTTGATAATTTGAGCCAGTAAGTTGACATGACTTACTGATGGGTGCAAAATGAGAAAATAATTCTTCATGAAGCTTTTCATATTTAATATAAATAAGTGTAATCTATACATCTTTTGTATTCCTTTGATACAAAAGTGGTCTTTATGGAGTTAGTGATTGTAACTCAGTGGTAGAGTGCTTGCTTAGCATGTACAAGGCCCTGAATTCCATTCCTAGTATCTCAAAATAACAATAAAATCATCTCCATGAAACAGTAGGAAAAAATAAGTGTTTAGTTTCAAAATTCCCATTTTAATGTTTGTATTTTGATATATGAATTATTGGCAAAACTGTATCAGGCTTCCAAGTTGTGGAGTGGGGAGCATATTGCTCTAGGCAAAGTGCTAGAGTCTAAAGTCTCAAAAGTTAATGAAAGGAGGAAGAACACATGAGAATGTTCCCAGGTCCAGATGTGAGACGGAGGGGTAAGTGATAGCAGAGGCGGTGTCACCAGAACACTCATGACAGCAGTGATTCTCCATTCTGGGCACTCCTGGTTTACATGGCTTCTAGTGGAACCTGGGCGTCTCTCACAATCCTACTGTGCGGTGGAATTTGAGAAGCGCTGCTTACAGCCGGGGTTGCTTACTGAGATAGCCTTGCTTTTACGTTCCATGTGTGCGGGGCCACAAGGACTGACAGGGGCCACTGGCTACTAGCATAAGGCTTCCTCAACTACGTATCAATATAGTTACTTAGTAAGTGTGTAATAAAGGTAAGTAAGTGCCTTTTTCCCCAGACATGACTGCTCTGTTGAACTGAGCTGTCACAGCCTCAGCTCTTGACAGAAATGTCTATGAGTAAGAAAAACAGAAATCAAGTTTCCTTTTCATTCTTCAGTCTGTTGATTTCTGGCCCCATGACAGAATGGGGAAAAGCCAAGTATATATGACAAAACTATAAACTGAAAGGAAAAAAAAAAATCTTCTTTTAAAATACAGGTTCTTCCTTTGTAGTCCACACTAGCCTTGAACTCTGAATCTTCCACCTCCCAGGTGCTGTGATGATGGACACGGACATCTGTAAGTGCTTCCTTGTGCTCTGAGCCTGGAAGTAATCCTCGTGGCCAGCTTCCATATACATGTTGTAGTGAATAGTTTGCTTACTCTTTGGAAGGTATTGGATCAGAAGTGCAGGGTTAAAAACTATATATTGGCAAAATGTTAGGTAGTAGTGACTTTTAGAGCATGGGGTGTTGGAGATAGGAAAAGTCTTTTAAGTGGTCTAACTTGCTCATTAAAATTTCAGACGAGCAGAACTGGAAGCCGCAGTGCAAAGAAAGGTGGAGTTTGAGAGGAAAGCTGTGCACATCGTTGAGCAGCTTTTAGAAGAGAACATCACAGAGGAATTCCTAAAGGAGTGTGTATGTATGGAGTTGACAAATTACCAGATTTAAAATATAGCATCTATCTTTAAAGATTTATTTACGTGTGTGAGTGTCTTGTACATCTGTTCATGTATGTATGTGCACTATGAGTGTGCAGTACCCAGAGTCCAGAAGTGGTTGTCAGATCCCTTGGTTGTGATCTGCCCAACGTGGGTGCCAGGAACCAAACCCAGGACCTCGGGAAGAGCAGCAAATGCTCCCAACCACTGAGCTGTCTCTCCAGCACCATCAAATGTGTACATACGTATGTGTGCATGCATGCCACGTATGTTCGGTTACCCATGGAGTCCAAAGAGGGCATCAGTTCCTCTGGAGCTGGAGTCACCAACAGTTAAGGGATGATTGGGAACCAAACTCGGGTCTGCTGGCAGAGCATTAAGCATTTCTAACCACTGAGCCATCTCTCCAGCCTCCAAATCTATGCAAAATGAAACTTCTTTGCACTATCGAAACCTTTATATTTCATTTTAGTCCTTAGATACATAATGTACGAGTTGCATTTTAAAATTATCACCTATCATAGTATTTCTTGCTTTATAATGACTTTGAAATGAATTAATAAAATATATAGTAAAATGGCTGTAGTTACACATAGTGTATAGTTAGATTTATTTTTATTTTATTACTAGTGGGTACACACATGCCATGACCCATGTGTGCCACAGCATGCATGTGGATCCAGTTCTGTCTTGCCGTTGTGGGTCCCGGAGGTGAAATTCAGGTTGTCATGTGTGGCACCAGAGACCTTTACCCTCTGAGCCATCTCGTCAGCCCAGAAATCTCTAAAATAACACTCCTCTTGAGTGTTACTGTATGTCAGACACTTCCTGAAATACTTTTCCNTCATGTGCTCCTCTAATTCTGACTTGACAGTTGTGAAGTAGGTTCCACTAATCTGTTGGGAAACACCCTTTCGTTTCACCGCAGGGGATGTTCATCACGCCGGCTCACTACCGAGACGTCGTGGATGAGCGGTCCATCATCAAACTCTGTGGCTATCCTTTATGTCAGAAGAAGCTAGGAGTTGTAAGTACTCTTCTCTTCAGTGTGTTTATTAGTTTTTACAAAACATGTTGTAGAAAGAATGGGAAGTAAAGCCTGAGATCATGAACTAATAACTTGGATTGGCCAGAAGTATTAACTATAGATGACTTAATTGTATATGACATAAAGCTTGTGTTCCTGACTTAAATTCTTTAGTAAATTATACTTTATTTTTCTTTAGATACCGAAACAGAAATATAAAATTTCTACTAAAACCAATAAAGTCTATGATATTACTGAAAGAAAGGTAAGTCCAAAAGCTGTTTAATGTGGTGGTTAATTTTTAAATGACAGGAAGTAGAACTTTAAATTTTACTTTAAAATTTGCCTGTTAGAAAATAACTACATTAACAAATTGTTCGTATTTAAAACTAAGGTACTAAGAAAATGTCCTGCTTGAGCTTTAACTAAGGATTAAAGCCAGGCACGGTGGAGGCAGGAGAGTCAGAAATCCAGTCATCCTCGGCTATATAGCAAGTTTGAAGCTTCTCTGGGCCGCCTCCTCCCCCAAAAAAGATCTGAACGTTTGAAAACATAAAGTACATGTTGGTATAAATACAGGCAAGTAAACCAGGATAAGAAGGATGAGCCAGGGGCTGATTCATCACATATATGAACCCTTGATATATGGCGACAGGAGTATCAGGTGAGTGGAGAAAGGTCGGGTTTTTCAGTAGCTGGAGGTGGCACAGTCAGTTGTCCAAACGTGAGAACTGACTCATCCCAGTCCATATACAAAGTGGGTGGATAGACCTGTGTACAGAAGGCAGACCTCTCTCAAGACTGTATGGAAGAATATAAACTTGGACAGAAAATTAGAAAAGTATGAAAAGCTGACAAACTTTCCTTTTTAAAATTTAGAACTTTTGTTCATTAAAAAATGAGAGAACAAAGCCAGGTGTGGTGGCACATCCCTTTAATCCCAGCACTGCAGGTGGATCTCTGTGAGTTTGAGCAAGCCTGGTCTACCGAGCAAGTTCCAGAACAGCCAGGGCTTCACAAAGAAACCCTGTCTTGAAAACCAAAAGAAAAAAAAAAGAGTAAACAAGTGAAAAGTGTGAAGTTGTATTTCCTACAAATTCATGGCCAAGACATGTAGTCTAAGAAAAAGGAAGACAAACTAATGGAAACTTGTATATACTAGGTGTACGTGGTTAGTGAAGGTATGAAAACATGCTCATTTTCTTTAATAATCGGAGGAAAAGCCAGTCTAAACACACTTGAGTTGGTTTTAAAACTCACAAAGGAGCTGGTGGGAATAGATGTTGTTACAGCCATTTTGAGAGCCTGTTATGGAATCTCAGTTTTGCCCCACGAAGTGGGGAAGGCTGGGGCTCAGAACCTCTTACATGTTTGAGAGACTTGTTAATGCTAAGTAAAGCTACAAGCTCAGAAACGTCTCACACTCTTTGTGACCAAGCCTTTTTATTCTTTGTTATATGCCTTGAAGAAATTCCTGGGCCATGTGTACTAGGGTATTTGTATAAAAATATTCATAGCTGTAAAATATAGTATAGGCATATAGTGGAGTAATATTCTGATTTTTAAAAAAAGGTAAGTGACATAGAACTTTGAAGACATTATTAAGTGAAATAAACCAACACAAAAGGACAAATATGGTATAATCTATTTATACAAGGTTCCCAAAGTTACTGTATTTATACCAGAATGGTACTTGTCAAAGAAGATAGGAATAAAAAGTTATTGTTTCATGGGTATTGAGTTTCAGTCTTGTATGCTGAGAAAAATTCCAAAGAAAAATACTGGAGAGAGTTGTACACAGTGTGAACTTAATGTCACTGAGCTGTGCACTGAAAAGTGGTAACAGGTACCAGAGCATGTGGCATTGCCTACAATCCTCGCACCCAGGAAGCTAAGACAAGAGAATTGAGAGTTTGAAGCCATCTGGGCTGCACAGCAAAACACTGTCTCAAACAAACAAACAAAAGATTAAGATAGCAAATTGTGTATATATCTTAAAAAGTGGACCAGGCAGATGGCTCAGGAGTTTAAGTGCCATGTGTTCGAAACCCCAGCACAGGCAGATCCGGTGGATCCCTAGCCAGCCAGCTGAGCCAAAAGTGGCAAGCTCAGAATTCAGCGAGAGACCCTGTCTCAAAACATAGGATGATAAGTGATTGAGGAACAAGCCCAAGACCCAAGCACACACACAGAGACATATATACTACGTATGTATGTGTGTGCACACATACATACCAAATGAGAAAATTAGTGAGCCAGGTATACGTCTGTAATTCTAGGGCTCAAAATGCAGAGGTAGGATGGTCAGAAGTTCAAAAGCATCCTCAAATACATAGAAAATTGGAAGTTAGCTTACACTATATGAAGCCCTGTCTCAGTGAGTAAGAGTGCTCACTACCAAGTGGAGAAGAGAGAATTGACTTCCATAAGTTGTCCTCTTCTCTACATGCATGCATACACACACACACACATACACACACACACACAC
>LZPO01027695.1:30392-64338 GCA_001675575.1 Neotoma lepida | reverse complement strand
GAGTTCCAGGACAGCCAGAGCTGTTACACGAGAAACCCCATCTCGAAAAACCAAACCAAACCAAACTAACCAAACAAATAAATAATGTAAAGACTGTGGTGTGACTTGGAAAGTTTCAGAAAAATTTTTAGGAGAGCATAAAATACTTTGTATTTATCCTTTCCGCCCACTCGTTGGTGTATGTCAGGATAGGACAGTGGGCAGGAGTGACAAAGTTCAAATCATAGGGGTTTATAAGGGGAAAGGGCAGCCTGAGGTACAGCTCAGTAGTCCAGCGGATGATCAATGTGACAAGACACGGGTTCTACCCCAGCAATTGAACAATGACAATGAAATTGTGAACGGCCCGTTTGTCACAGGTATATGGACCACTTTTGGATCAACTACAAGGCTCTTCTCTCTATGCAGTTACTCAAGAACACAGGTAGACGGAGTGAGCATAATTTCAATGGGTAAGGNAGAGAACTGGAATTCTCATAATTCCTCTTAGAGTTGCCTCCAGAAGTGGCATGCTACTGCCAATACTCACAACGTATTGGCCAGAACTAGCAACCTAGGCCCACTCAGCCATAATAAGACCAGGAAGCACAGTCATAGGCAAGTGGGACACAGAGCACACAGAGCGCACANTTTCATTGTTGCTGTACTTCTCAAATAAATGTGTGTTAAGGTTTCATACCACATTGGCATGAATGTTCATTACACTCAAAGAAATAAACTCACCTCAAGCAGGTTGGGGTCTTCTTTTGTTTCAAGTAAATCTTGAGATGTTATAAGAGGCTCGCTTTTTCCACAGCTCTCCTGGCTGATGAGTGTGTCTGCATAGTTGGGTTGTGGAAAGATTAGGTGACTCTTCCTAGAGCCTGCGGTAAGGGAAACTTCCTGGGAATAGGTCTGCAGGAAAGCTTGCACCCCATCCAGACCCACAAAGTGAGAGGCTGGTATGCCAGCCAATCCGTTTCCTGAAGCCTGTAGCAGGCGTGATGAGTGCCAGCGCCGCAGCCTAAGTGCCAGCAGCACAATGACAAAGGCCAGGAAGATGCAGGAGACCACAGCCACTGCCACCACCAGGTAGAGTGTGAGGTCTGAATCTTTGGGATTAGCAGGGGTATGAATGCTTTCCAGGTCCCCCAGGATGTCAGGAATGCTGTCAGCCACTGCTATGGTGAGCGTGACAGTGGCTGANAGAGGGGGCTGGCCATGGTCCTGCACAGNNACCACTAGACTNTGCTTGAGGGCATCTCTGTCAAGCAGGGCNCGGNCAGTGCGTACTTCACCTGTGTGCAGNCCCACTGAGAAGAGTCCTGGCTCACTAGCCTTGAGCAAGCGGTAGGACAGCCAGGCNTTCTGTCCNGAGTCTTTGTCCACTGCCACCACTTTGGTCACCAGNTATCCAGGATCTGCAGAGCGGGGTGCCAACTCAACACCAGTGGAACCATCTATTGGGAGGGCAGGATAAAGGATCTCAGGCATGTTGTCATTCTGGTCCAGCACAAATAGNCTCAGTGTCATGTTGCTGCTGAGTGGAGGGTTCCCGCTGTCACTAGCTGTCACCTGCAACTGCAGGTCTCTAAATTGNTCATAATCAAAGGAGCAAAGAGCATACAGGACACCGGTATTGGAGTTGATNGAGATGTAGGATGACAGTGGCACCCCCTGAAGTGTGTCCTCAGCCAATGAATACGTGATTTGTGCATTNTTGTCNGTNTCTGGNTCTTGTGCTGTAACNGAGAAGATGGAGGCNCCCCTAGGATTGTTTTCTGGAATATAGGCTGAATAGNAGGTNTGTGTGAAGGTAGGAGGGTTGTCNTTGATGTCTGACACATGTAGAATGATATGAGTTTCNGTGGACAGCGGTGGGTTTCCCCCATCNGTGGCTCTTAGACTGATATTATATTGAGACACCTGTTCACGATCCAGAGATTTGGCTGTCACTAAGCGGTAGTATTGGTCTATTGATTTTTCTAGAGTAAAGGGCAGATTTCCNAGGACAAAAACNNTGACTTGCCCATTCTGGCCAGAATCTCGGTCATGCACATTGATAAGAGCGATTTCTCTTCCAGCAGGGGCTTCTTCTGGGACTGAGCCCGTGAGGGAAGTGACTGAAACTTCTGGGGCATTGTCATTCACATCCAGAACCGTGACAAGAATCTTGGCTCTTGAAAAAAGACCTGGTCCATCTTGTGCTTCAATTTTGATTTCATAGAACGCAGCATCCTCATAATCGAGACTTTTTAATATTGATATATCTCCAGTCACTGAATTGAGGTGGAAAACCTGAGCAATTTTTCCAGGCATTTTATCTAGAATATAGGACACTTGAGCATTGAATCCCTCATCAGGATCAGTGGCATTCACTGTGATCACCCGGGTGCCCACTGGCACATTTTCCAGAACACTGACATGGTACTCTGGCTTGGAAAACACGGGCGGGTTATCATTTGCATCCAAGACTATCACCTTGATGCGCAATTTGCCGGTGTGGACAGGATCTCCACCGTCAGAAGCAATGAGATCAAGCTGATGAACTGCCTTTTTCTCACGATCCAAGGCTCGGTCCAGCACTAGCTCTGGGTACTTGGCGTCATCGGTGACACTGTTCACAGCCAAGGAGAAGAAGTCACTGGGGCTGAGATTATAGTTCTGTAGGGAGTTCATGCCCATGTCTGGGTCAAATGCAGTTTTAAGTGGAAATCGAGTTCCAGGACTTGTTAGTTCACCAATTTTTATTTCCAGTTCCTCTGTTGGAAAACTAGGTGCATTATCATTANTATCGCTGATATCGACTTCTACCTCAAATATTTTCAGCTTATCTTCCACAAGNATGTTAAAGCTCACGAGGCAGGGCGNGCTCTGGGCGCACAGCTCCTCCCGGTCTATCCTGCCCGCGGTGACCAAGCTGCCACTTCTCGGGTTCAGAGAGAAAAGCTGCGACCTACCTCTGGAGACGATGCGGACCCCGCGCTCCGCCAGCTCGCGGGCTTCCAGCCCCAGGTCCTTGGAGATGTTGCCCACAAAGGAGCCTTTGTCCAGCTCCTCTGGCACCGAGTAGCGGATCTTCCTGAAGCCAGCCGCACACAGCGTCCCCAGGAGCGCGCACAGCAAAGCCAGGGCTCGGGCGGTTCCTGGTCCCAGGCGGATCATTTCCTTTCTTGTTTTTTTTCCGCTCTGAATTCCCACGATGAGTCCCAGCCTTACACCCTCAAGGAGTTAAATCTTTCATGGACTTAATTCACACATCACAGAGCTGGCTGATGATGTGCTGAGCTTGGTAGCGGCTTCTCTCTTCTCAGACTGTTCTTGGCGTTTCTTTGCAGCAGGGAAATGGTGGGCTGCGCTTCAGCGGCGCCTTTTCTTCTTGTATGGTCAACAGCGACACCCAGAGGCTTAATCGTTCACTGCACACTCCCCGGTAAACCCAAATTACCTTTTGTTCTGAACTTCTTTAGTCATTTTCATTGGAGGCAAGACTAGTACTGCTTTCACATAACTGAACAGANATTTGTTAAAGGGTGTGGCTTCAAGTTATTTTTCTTTGGGATGCCTCACTCTAATCTTAACTNCACCAATATTGCTTCAAGTATAATTACCGTTTCCCAAAGGTTCAGTTTAATACCTACACAGAAACATCAGACATATTTATGGATTATAATTCTTGAAGTTGGTATTTGATATCCTGACATATTAGTTTTAATATTTTTAACTTAACTGATTCGTCAAACATACGAATTGGGTGTCAGACAATTTTATTTTTTGAGATTTAATGTGGAATATATAGACACAANCAGTTCTGTCACAGAGTTTATGAAGGTGGAAAACCACTTGGGGCTTATGCACTGAAATAACTACCACACCGAGAGAGGCCGAGGAGGATGGGAAGGTCTCCGACCTGGTTGCNGAGTTTAGCGAAGGNCTTATTGNGAAGCATGAGAAGAGTGGACCAGGGGAAAGGCTTGGGTGTGAGAGAAATTACAGACCTCAGGCTACTGAAGACGCTCACCTTGCCCAANTGCAGAGGGTTTGGTGGCGCACGCCTTTAATCCTGGCACTTGAGAGGCAGAGGTGGGCGGATCTCTGTGACTTTGAGGACAGNTTGGTCTACATAGTGAGTTACAGGCCAGCCAGGGTTACACAGTAAGGTCTTGTCTCAAAATAAAACAAATAGAAATAAAAATTTAAAAATGCCATTTCAATCATGATGCATTGCATATATGTCCATAAGGTATTTATTCTTAGGGGTTACTACCTCCTTAAAAGGAACTCTGTTTTTAATTTTTTCTGTTCATACTTTATTATATACTTCAGTGTAAAGATATCNTGACACACTGTTCCAAANTGAATTCAGATTTTATCTCACAGAGACTTATGCTGTACTAACAACCACATGGAATACACTGNGCCCCAATTTTCTATCAGANTCTCTTAGATNTAATAAGGACCCCAAACACCANAGGAGATGTGAAACTACCCAGTATGAGTTTCAATTAGCANTCGATATTTCCAAATAAAAACAAACTGATCTTACTATTAGCACACCCATTGTTATTAAGTGTGAGATCAACACACTAATACCAACACAGGAGGAATGGAGAAGGAAAACCAAGTGTTTTTNAATGGGAACATTTTTGGCATCTGATGAATAGGAAACATGGAAAAATAGCAATTGTATGATACGGTCTTTGAATCCCTTCTATCTTTTCTGTGAGCAAAGCATACCGAGGATAAGAATTATTTTTCAAGATAAAAAGTCAACATGATTTCCTGATATGAGAAAAATGAAGTTTTGGTGAAGAGAAANCTGCTTTCAGTTACTTTACCCATTTGTTATCGAGAGAACAATAAACTCCCAAGGAGCACGGNGCTATCTCCAGAGACTGTTGTTTGCAGCTAGAGACACCATGGCATACTGAAACTCCGTAAGGAACGTATGTCCTAGGGATGGAGGTGTGACTCAGAGGCAAAGCATATGCAAAATGAGGTCTTGGTTTCAATACACAGCACTTACACACAAAAAATATGGGCTTGAGATGCAGGTCAGTGTGATAAGCCTACCTATGGTATGCAAGGCCATGAGTTGGGTTCCTAACATGGAAAATTTGTATACTTCTATAACTTTTTTTGACTTTGAGNCAGGGTCTTATTTTGTAGCCTTGGCTGTCCTGGAACTTGCTATGTAGACAAGGCTGACTTAGATCTCACGGAAATCTGCCTGTCTCTTCCTTCCAAGCACAGTGGTTAAAGGTGTGTGCCACCATGCCCAGATAAAATTTCTTCATTAAAACAGGTATGGGTATGCAAATTAAGGAAAACAGGCAACTTCTCCGAAAATATGAAGGAGAAATATTAAGATCAGGTGAGAAAGAATCAACCAAGGTGTTTTATAATTCATACACAGATTCAAATATAGAGCAAACCTTACATTTTAAAGGAGGAAGAATATTCAATTAACATAAAATCCCATGTATGCATTGCATATAGCACACACACACATTATATAATACATACATTACAGTGCTGGGAACCTGTCTCAAGGCCCAGTGCTTACAAGGCAGGTACAGTATCACTGATGACCAGCTCTAACCTTTCTGTTTTTAAGAAGAATCAGTGATCCACGTGCATGAAATGGTTGTCTCATAGATAGAAAAGTTAAGAGACCAGCCCAGTTTCAAATAGTATTCTTCTGATGATACAAATGTCACCATCAGCTACTAATCCATGATTTTCATTCATTCCATAGTGATTTTAACTTCCCTTATAGCCCAGGAGCACTTAAAACTACCTAGGAATAGTTCACCTGGATTCATTTAAATTTCAATACATCTTCAAGGAAACACGGGAATAAAACACGTATTTTAAACACCCGGGGCAACTAAATAAATAGGTAAATTTAGCAAAATAATATGAGCACATTACAAAACAATTACCTGAGGGGTTTCTTCTCTTTTATCATCAAGTAGAGACTGAGGTGCTGAAAGAAAATCAGTTTTTTCACAGCTCTCCTGGCTGATGAGAGTATCTGCATAGTTTGGTTGAGGGAAGATAATGTGGCTTTTCCCTGAGTCTGCAGTGAGTGAGACTTCATGGGAATAGGTCTGCAGGAAAGCACGTACCCCATCCACTCCCATCAAGTGTGAGGCAGGGATGCCGGCTAATCCATCTCTTGAAGCCTGAAGCATTCGGGACATATGCCAGCGCCTCAGCCTTAGTGCCAGCAGTGCAATGACAAAAGCCAAGAAGACACAGGAGACCACAGCCACTGCCACCACCAGGTAGAGTGTAAGTTCGGAATCATCAGAGTTGGCAGGGGTCCTGATGCTGCCCAGGTCAGCCAGGACCTCAGGGATATTGTCAGCTATTGCTATGGTGAGTGTGACAGTGGCTGAGAGAGGAGGTTGGCCGTGGTCCTGCACAGACACCACCAGGCTCTGCTTAAGGGCATCTCTGTCCAGCAGGGCACGGGCAGTGCGTACCTCGCCCGTGTGCAGTCCCACTGAGAAGAGCCCTGGTTCACTGGCCTTGAGCAGGCGGTAGGACAGCCAGGCGTTCTGTCCTGAGTCTTTGTCCACTGCCACCACTTTGGTCACCAGGTATCCAGGGTCTGCAGAGCGNGGTGCTAGTTCCACACCAGTGGACCCGTCTGTGGGGAGGGCAGGATAGAGGATCTCAGGCATGTTGTCATTCTGGTCCAGCAAGAACAGGCTCAATGACACATTGCTACTGAGTGGAGGGTTCCCNCTGTCCACTGCTATCACCCACAGCTGCAAGTCTTGGAACTGCTCATAGTCAAAGGATCGGAGAGCATAGAGGACTCCAGTGTCAGAGTTGATGGAGATGTAGGAGGACAGGGGTGCCCCTTGAAAGGTATCTTCAGCTAAAGAGTAGGTTACATGGGCATTGTCATTACTGTCAGGATCATAGGCCAGCACTGAAAAGATGGAGGTGCCTCTGGGGTTGTTTTCAGAAATGTAGGCGGAATAGGATCCCCGGGAAAAGGAAGGTGGATTGTCATTGATATCTGCCACCTGCAGTAGAAGGTGGGCATCTGTGGACAGAGATGGGTTCCCTCCATCTTTAGCGCTTAGAGTGATGTTGTAAAAGGAGAACTGTTCCCTGTCAAGGGCTCTGGTTGTAACCAGTCGGTAGTAATTGTCCACTGACCGTTCCAACTTGAAAGGAAGCGTCTCAGGAAGTGAACACGTGACAACAGCATTCTGCCCAGAGTCCCTATCGTGTACATTAAAAAGTGCAATTACCGTTCCCGGAGGAGAGTCTTCAGGAACAGAAGCAGTGGCGGATGTCATGTAAAATTCCGGAGCATTGTCATTGACATCCAGAACGGTGACAGTAACCTTCGTCCTGGTCAGAAGGCCTGGGCCATCCTGAGCTTCGATATCGATTTCATGGAATTTAGCTTTCTCATAATCCAGACTTTTTGTGATTGTTATATCTCCAGATGTTGACTTTAGCTCAAATACACCTGCAGTTTCTCCAGGGGTTTGCTCCTGAAAATAAGTCACTTGAGCATTGTATCCCTCATCAGGGTCAGTGGCTGTCACTGTGAGTATCCGAGTACCTACAGGCATATTCTCAGGAACGCTCACACGGTACTCGGGCTGTGTAAAAACAGGAGCATTATCGTTCACGTCCAGGACCTTCACACGGATACGGCAGGTGCCAGATCGCACTGGATTGCCCCCATCTGAGGCGACTAGAACAAGATGGTGAACTGCCTCTTCCTCGCGGTCCAAGGCACGCTCCAGCACCAGCTCTGGGTACTTGTTCCCATCAGCCCCAGTTCGCACATCCAGAGAGAAGTGGTCATTCGAGTTGAGTTCATACTTCTGGAGGGTGTTCTCGCCNACGTCCGCATCATGCGCACTCTTGAGAGGAATCCTGAATCCTGGTGTAGTCGTTTCACTGATTTTTAGTTCCGGCTCCTCTACTCCAAAGCGAGGTGCATTGTCATTAATATCTGTTACCTCNACCTCTACGGAATAAATAGTCAATTTATCTTCTAGTAGTAGGTTAAAGTTCACCAGACAAGGCGTGCTCTGGGCGCACAGCTCCTCCCGGTCTATCCTGCCTGCGGTGACCAAGCTGCCGCTTCTCGGGTTCAGAGCAAAGAGCTGCGACCTACCTCTGGAAACGATGCGGACCCCTCGTTCTGCCAGAGCCTGGGGCTCCAGTCCCAAGTCCCTGGCGATGCTGCCCACGAAGGAGCCTTTGTCGATCTCCTCTGGCACAGAGTAGCGGATCTGTCCAGCTCTGGCTTCCCACAGGGCAGCCCAAAGGGCGCACAGCAGGACCAGCATTCTGCACCGGGGCAGCTTCTGCAGCGTCGCCATTGCCCTTCTGCAACCGAGTTTCCTCCGAACCAGCTTCCAGCNCCGTGTGGGAGTCCAGTCCTTATCCCCCAAGGTCTGAGACGACCAGTATTCACCGGTTCCAGGTCACTGAGGAGAGAGAACTAACGGGCGGCTGGGTTGAATTTCCTTGCATCCTCTCCGACCGGAAGCTGCGGACAAACCGCCAGCCCTTTGTGTTGCGCCAGCCCTTCAGTGGGATTGGTTGGCTGCCTTTTACTCCTTAGGTGGTCAACAGCGACGCTCAGAGGCCTAGCCAGTTTTTGCAATCGCGCAGACAAACCCATTTCATGCTCGCCTGTGGCTTTTAAGTTGGTCTCAAGAATGACTCTTACACTAAGATACAGTATTATTTACAATAGAAGTATTTAAAAGAAGGGACTTTTTCAGAACTAAAAAGAATGGTGTAAATACATGTAACCTGAGGGTGGCTGCCATGAAAGTACTGAAGGACGTTTAAGGCTTAAACCAAGTGCTGTTGGTCTCCTCACATCGCACTGTCTCCCTCCTTTTTCTTACCTATGCTCAGACAAAAAGATCAACATTCAAACACTGGCTACATTTTCTTATAAGGTAAGTTTGTGAATTCTGTGCTCTGTAGCTCAGCACTCAACTCCAATACTTGACACAAGGTTTGATTGACTCTTAGTTGGAAACCGGTTCTCAGAAACTTTTNAGGGTGGGTTAGATGTGGAAAGTGAAGAGGGTGTTATTAAAGAGTATCGATGCCGAATTTTGTGAAAAGCACTGAGCCCTGAGGACATGCAGAGGAAAGGGACCCAACTGATGTTTGGGAGTCAAAAATGACCTTTCCTGAATGCTGCTTCGTTTGAATCCTGATAGGTAGTATGGATCAAGAAAGAGGCTGGAGTAGCGTTGCAGAAACTCAGAACCAATGCTTGGAGCTGGGAGACAGCCAGGGACACCATGGAAATCGAAGGTGGCTATAGTGACCAAAGCTAGGGCAGACAGGGTACTTTACATTAAGAGTCTGTCATTCAAGTTGTTTGAGTTGTTAAGCACTCTTTCTCTTTCTGCATTTAGTGTTGCTTGGATGATGCCACAGATGTCTTCTTACTCCTGTTTGGCTTATAAATGCAAACATATTTATATATAATGCATTTATTTTAAAATACACTTTGAAATATTTCAAGCATATAGACCACTATAGGAAGAAATATAACCAAACTCTGTGTACATACCAGTAGGCTTTATTTAATTTTAATATCTTATCATATTTAAATGAGATCAATGTTTAGACTTTTCTTTTGAATAATTTCAGAATTACAGAATAGTTGCAAAAAACAGTACAAACAAATCTCATATATAGCAGTCTCTTAGTAGCTGAAGGGGCTGGGCTTGGTTCTGTATCTGAGGATGCTGGAGTCCCTTGTGTAAAATGATGTAGAACTTGCAAATCATCTGTGTACACTCTTCTGGGTAGTTTGTCATCTTACAATTATACATGCTAAGATAACATAAATAGTTGATGTACATGTTTAGGAACTATGTTAAGTTTTCCAAATACTTTCAATTTTGATGTAGATGTAGGTTCATGCTGTTGGACTTCTATACTTTACATATAAAGTTCATTGTATTCTATGCCCATATTACCCCCAAATGTTAACATTTTATTTTCATGCCCCCCCATTGATTCCATGTAAGTTGCAGACATGATGTCCCTTTACTTTTTTTTTTTTTGGATTCCTGCATTACCAAACTATAAAATCAACTTGGCATTGATGCAGTTTCATTGTCTAGCCTGTAGCTCTTACTAATAGTTTGCCAGTTGCTACAATGTCTTTTTATAGCAAAATAAAATATTTTTCAGGCCTAGGATCCAGCCCAGAATCTTACATCATACTTCACAAAGTTTCTGCAGTGTGTAGAACTTGAGCAGTTCACCAGGCTTTACATTTCATGGCTGTGGACTTGAAGATCTGGCCAGTTCTACTGTAAAACATTCTCCCTTTGTGTGTTCGATTCTGTCTCCTTAGGTTCAGACTGTGCAGTTCTGGTGGACATAGGAATGATGTTATCTCCTTCTCAGTGCATTTTCTTGGGAGTCACTTGTGTCTTTGTCCCAGTACTGTTTTCCTTAACTTTAATCACTGGTAATATTCTAGAAATTTTCTAGTTATTTGTAGTTTTCTCTATTGTAGACTTACTATTTATTGATTAATAATTAACTTGTATAATCTTTTTTTGTTTTTTCTTTCCTTCCATCTTCTCTTCTTCCTTTCTTGATTTGTGATTTCTTATGACTTCTTTAAGTAGTAAGTTTTTTGAAATTAACTTACTGTTAATTTCTTTTCAAGATTGTTTTGTCTGTTTGGAGGGGGTCCCTTGGAGATGTTTTTCATTTCTGCCCCAAATCCCATTATTAGAGTTTTGATATAGATTTCAGTGAATAGGTAGATTGTTTTAATTAGTTCTGTACATTTCTATTTTTTTTATTTTACATTTTTAACTGTTATTATGTGTGTAGGGGGAAAGCATATGGAGGCCAGAAGAGGGTGTCAGATCTGCTGAAGTTGGAGCCACAGGCAGTTGGGAACCTCTTGAGACTTTCTGTTTGTTTGATCTATGCTGTCTTTGGGAATTATGTTAAAATCAGGCATTATTTTCAAAGTTGTGTTTTTAGGTGATGGGAGTTCATAATTTTCTACCTGTTTGAAAACACTTTCTTTTTCATAATCATGACCAAGTCATTTCTTAAATGAATTTCTTAAACACTACATCTAGTGCTTGTTGCCTTAAATATGACTTTGCTTTTGTATTAATGCTCTACAACAACTACTTTTTTGTGTGCACATGAATCCTTAACTTCAATATTTCAGAGCTGGGCGGTGGTGGNGCATGCCTTTAATCCCAGCACTTGGGAGGCAGAGGCAGTCGGATCTCTGTGAGTTCGAGGCCAGCCTGGTCTACAGAGTGAGTTCCAGGACAGCCAGGGCTGTTACACAGAGAAACCCTGTCTCGAAAAACCAAACAAATAAAATAAAACAATATTTCAGTATAAATTTAAGACTCTATCTTGTCAGCAGAATATAGATTTTAAAAACCAACCAATTTATTAATCTGTCTTTAAATTATAAGACCTAAGAAAATGCAGAGCGGAAATAATTTGTTANTTAAGAGTGTAATTTTGTACCCAAGAAGAAAATAAAAATCTGGAAGACATACAGCAAGAGTGAAATTCACTTAAAAGCCAACAGAGAAGAAACAGACTACTTAAAAAATGACAACCTGATGGCAGAAAATGTCTCATTTGTAATAGTCATAAGTTCTAGGAAGACAATGTATTTTGAAATTTAGGCTTATCATTTATTTTAAGTAGAAGACTCTTTTTAAAAAAATTGTTCTCATCTACTTTACTTCCTTATCGCTTTTCTCTCCTGAGTGCCCCCTTGACTCAGGGTCTCATGTAGCCCAGANTAGCTTCAAACTGGATATGTAGCTAAGGATGGCCCCTCTTGCCTCAGCTTCTTAAGTACTGGGATTATAAGTATGTGCCACTGTGCCTATCTTCTATTGGTTCTGAAATTATTCACCAGCCATGTATGGTGGTGGTTCGTATCTGCAATCCCAGCACTCAGAAAACTCAGACAAGAAAATCACAAGTTAGAGGTNAGCCTGGGCTATGTAGCAAGTTTCAGTCCAACTGATGAGCATAGTAAGAACATGTTAAAAAATATTGCTCAGGTTCCAGGCAATAACTAGGTCTTTAAAAGTGCTTCAAGGCCGTGTGGCTCTGTTAATCTGGATAACACAGTTCAATGAGCAGACTTACTGTTTACTGCATCTATGTTCATCTCCCTTGGTCTTCAGCTTGCAACAAAGCATAGGAACTGGCAGGGAAGATTTCATGCAACTCCTGGCTTTTAAGTAACTAATAGTTCTCATTGCTTATATTGGTTTCATTCAATAAGCCAACCCCAGACCACTTACCTAGAATGAAGTAGTTTTGTTTGTATTACACTGCTGGACTCCTTAAATAGTTTTAGACTTACTCATCACTTTCTGGTTTACCTCTTGTCCACTTAGATATTTGTGTTTTACTTGTACTTTACTATTCTAATGCTTTCCTATTCTATATTTTATGTATCTGTTCAATTTAATAGAGCAGAATAGGTCTAACAAGACATGAATTTACCCTCCCACAATACATTTCCTTTTTTTTGAGACAGGGCCTCACTATGTAACCCTTGTTGGCCTGTAACTCACTCTGTAGACTGGGCTGGCCTTGAACTCAGAGATTTGCTTGCCTTTGTCTCTTGAGTGCTGAGATTAAAGGTGTGTACTACCACATGCCACCACACCAGACCCCCACAATACATTTCAATACACACTAATGTGGAATATGTCTTGATTTTGTAATTTTCACCACAAATATATATATATATATATATATATATATATGTGTGTGTGTGTGTGTGTGTGTGTGTGTGTGTATGTATGTATGTAGGGAAGCTTTAAAACTGTTTCTCAAGTTGAATGACAAAATTTCTGTCCATTACCCTCCATTTTATAAGTTAAAGATATATTTTTAAACATACATAAAGTATTTCTTAATGAGAAATTATAGAACTAAGATGTTTAGCAACAAAATCACAGCTTGTATAGATTATTATAACTTTATATTAACACAAGTAAAATTATGACTTTTGATGATTTTCATCACTATCACTTCTAGATAAGTGGATAGTCAACTCAGACAACAAAATGATTTAGCCAGACGTAAGTGAGAAATAGAAGACAAATTTGTTTCTGATGCAGTTCTATTTCCCAAAGGAAACAGGCTTTATCACAGACTCTATCCTCAGCACTCACAGTATGACTAAAGGCTCCTTTCCAAGGTAGGAGCTTCCACTCTCCACTCTTTTTTGAGACAGAGTACTGGGATTTTAGGCATGTTCCCCACCCCTGGAATGCCAATAGAAATCTAAAAGGGTAGGCCACCTGTGTTGTGGCTACATGCCTGAGATCCCAGCACTCCAATAGTCTGAGGCAGGAGGATTATAAATTTAAAACCATGCTGGGCTACAAAGTGAGTTCAAGGCCAGCCCAGGTAGCTTATCAAGACCTTGTCTCAAAATGGTAGCACTCACCTAGCACGAATAAGCCCTTAGGTTTAATCTCCAGTGGCATGAAACAAACAAACAAACAAACAAACAAACAAACAAACAAACAAAAAACCCACACCCAAGCACTACTGGGGTATAATAGAATATACTGTTTATAGAAAATAGTGCAAGCAAGTATGTACAGACATGAATTATTTCCATTGATACAGCTTATAAGGTCATTATAAGTTTACCTGTGAAAATATTTNCTCTTTGTCTTCAAGCAGAGACTGGGGTGCTGACAGAAATTCCCTTTTCTCACAGCTCTCTTGGCTGATGAGCGTGTCTGCGTAGTTGGGCTGTGGGAAGAGCAGGTGACTCTTTNGAGAGTCAGCAGTGAGTGAGATCTCGTGGGAATAGGTCTGTAGAAATGCATGTACCCCATCAACACCTACAAAGTTGGAGGCAGGAATGTCAGTCAGTCCGTTTGCTGCAGTCTGGAGCAAGCGTGAGGAGTACCAGTGTCGCAGCTTGAGCATCAAGAGCACGATGACAAAGGCTAGGAAGATGCAGGAGACCACAGCCACTGCTACCACCAGGTAGAGTGTGAGATCTGAATCCTGGGGATTGGCAGCAGTCTCAGTGGTGCCCAGGTCAGCCAGGAGTTCAGGAATGCTGTCAGCTACTGCTATGGTAAATGTGACTGTGGTGGACAGAGGGGGCTGGCCATGGTCCTGCACAGCTACCACCAGGCTCTGCTTCAGAGCATCTCTGTCCAGCAGGGCACGGGCAGTGCGTACCTCGCCCGTGTGCAGTCCCACTGAGAAGAGCCCTGGTTCACTGGCCTTGAGCAGGCGGTAGGACAGCCAGGCATTCTGTCCTGAGTCTTTGTCCACTGCCACCACCTTGGTCACCAGGTAACCAGGCTCGGCAGATCGAGGTGCTAGTTCCACACCAGTGGATCCGTCTTTGGGGAGAACAGGGTACAGGATTTCTGGGGCATTGTCATTTTGGTCTATCATGAACAGACTCAGAGATACATTGCTGGCGAGTTGTGNGTTCCCACTATCACGAGCCATCACTCTTAGCTGCAAGTCTCGAAACTGCTCATAGTCAAAGGATTGCAATGCATAGAGGACTCCCGTGTCAGAGTTGATGGAGAAGTAAGAAGACAAAGGTACTCCCTGAATAGTGTCTTCCACCAGGGAGTAAGTCACTAGTGCATTCTCATTGTGGTCAGCATCCTGGGCCTTTACTGAAAAGATGGAAGCCCCTCTGGGGTTATTTTCGGGAATGTAGACAGAATAGGAGTCCTGTTCAAAAACTGGAGGGTTGTCATTGATATCTGTCACTAGCAGTGAGATGTGAGCTTGGGTAGATAGGGGTGGAGTTCCCTGATCTGTTGCTGTTATTGTGATGTTGTGCCCAGAGCTATGTTCTCTGTCCAGTGTTCTTTCTGTTACCAAGCGGTAATAGTTGTCGACTAATTTTTCCAGTTTAAAGGGTAGGTTTCCAGGAATGGAACATGTGGTGTGACCATTGTTACCAGTGTCTTGATCGTGCACACTGATAAGGGCAATTATGGTCCCAGGAGGAAAGTTTTCTGGCACTTCAGTAGTGACAGAGGTGATTCCAACTTCTGGGGCATTATCATTAACATCCAAAACAGTGACCAGCACCTTAGCTATAGCCATGAGTCCAGCACCATCCTGAGCTTGAATTTCCATTGGATAAACTTTGTATTCTTCAAAATCCAGAGGTTCTTTATTTGTTATTTCTCCTGTGTAAGAATCCAGCTGAAATTTCCGGACCACACTATGGTCTACGTTGTGAAAGGAGTATGTTACTTTGCCATTAGCTCCCTCATCCGGGTCAGTAGCATTCACCTTGAGCAGCCGAGTGCCTAATGGGATGTTCTCAGGTACACTCACCTGGTACTCTGCCTGAGTAAACGATGGTGGGTTGTCGTTCACATCTACCACCTGAACACGAATTTGCAGAGTTCCNGAATGTACTGGGTTACCCCCATCAGAGGCAGTGAGGACAAGGTAGTGGATAGCATCTTTTTCTCTGTCTAGAGGGCTCTGCAGTATCATCTCTGGCTGCTGTGGTCCTTCAGGTCCCTGTTGCACATCCAGGAAGAAGTGAGGGTTGGCACTTAGCTGGTAGCTCTGAAGTGAGTTTATACCCACATCAAGGTCTTGCCCAAGAGGCAGAGGGATCCTGGTACCTGGAGTCGTTATTTCACTCATTTTTAATTCCAGCTCTTCTAACTGGAACTGAGGGGTGTTGTCATTAATATCAATTATCTCTACTTCGATAGGGAAAAGCTTCATTTCATCCTCCACAAGGATGTTAAAGCTCACAAGACAGGGCGCGCTCTGGGCGCACAGCTCCTCCCGGTCTATCCTGCCAGCGGTGACCAAGCTGCCGCTTCGCGGGTTCAGGGAGAAAAGCTGCGACCTACCTCTGGAGACGATGCGGATCCCGCGCTCCCCCAGCTCGCGGGGCTCCAGCCCCAGGTCCTTGGCGATGCTGCCCACGAAGGAGCCTTTGTCGGTTTCTTCTGGCACAGAGTAGCGGATGTTTCCAGCCCCAGCTTCCAATAGTAGCTCCAGAGAAAGGCACAGCAGCATCAGCCAGCTCCAGCCGGTTAGTNTCTCTGTAATCGTCATTGCTCTCTGGCTTCCTACTTTTCTCTCAATCTGTTATCAAGGGTATTGTTTTTCTGTTTTTCCAGGGTCTTCTTTACCTTAATATTTAAAATAATTACAGCAGAGATATGTCTAGAAATACGCTGGGCAGTCGCAGGCAGACATTTTCAGTCTGGCATGATTGAGCTGTCTCTTATACACATCTAGATGTGTATAAGAGACAGGTGTAGAGCATGTATCCCTCAGGTTGGTGAACAGCGGCGCCCAGAGTCCCATCAAGTTACTGCACTTCTTGGAAATGTAATCAGGTTTCTTTCCTTAGTCCTGGTTTACTGTCAGGGAAAGAGTTAATTTTTTCCCCCACAATTGTATGTATGTATGCAGTACGTATGCATATGTATGCATGTATGTATTATATGTAAAAAGAAACAATGTTCATTTCCTTATAGATATGCTGTTAAATTGCATTGTGCCGGAGAACCCAGTGGTCCGAATTATTTGCTTTCCCTGTGTGCTATTGAAGAAATAAAAGAGCTCTCTAACCACAAAGAGAAAATCAGCCTTCCATTTATTCTGCTGTATACCTTGACCATTTGATAATTTTTCAGGCTACAAAGAGAAGTTGGGAGGATGAAAAAACATTAACGGGGGGAGAAATCAACTTTCAGACTTCAGGTTAGAGTTTCAGAACCTGGACCACTCCATTTTCCTTTGAATATTTTTAGAACCCTGGGATTTTTGAAGACCGCATTAAAACATATCCTTGTTTCCCTTCTTTTCCGAAGCAGCTGTGTTAAAAAGATTTGAAATTCCCCCAAAGATAATATATTTTGAATAGAATAAAATTGGGGTCTTGGAATCTCATTAAAATATCACATGAATATATAATTTAGACTTCAAACAAAAAAAACAGAGAAGTTGTGATATTATTCTTCTCAGATGAAAAATATCATATCTCTATTTTTAGGGAGGCTATAGGGGTAACAGTTGTCCTACAATCATGTAATATTCTCCAAGAGAAGGTGGCTTTCTCAAACAGCAGTATCTTTTAACTAGGATGATGAGGATGTCACTTTCCTTTTATGCATTGTTTGGAGATGGCCTGGCAGCTGCAGTGGTGAGCCCACTTTGGCTCATTTCAGGCTGGCTGGTGGCCCTCTGCAGCAGCCATGGAGCTCAACATCTGGTCCTTTCACATGAAGAGAATAATGGAACACTAGAAGTATGGCCAAGGTCAAAGTAGGCAAAAATACGTTATCTACCGAGTTGGCAGAAATGGAGAGCAGCTCCTGAGAAGTGCCCTCTAAGAACAGTTAAGACATTCTGCTCTGCTACCAGATCCTGGTGGAAGGGATGCTTGGAAAGTTCAGAGCTCTTTAGAGCTTGGAGTAGAGCTGGAACAAGGCTGAAGATGCAGCCAACAAACTGACAGTTAAGAAGAATAAACTGGATCTTAGTTGGAAGAAAAGCAGGAACAATTTCAGGATATGGAGGAGTAACTTCCCAACTTCATGCCAGTTCTGAGACTTGGTTTGTTACGGAAAAGAACTTCCAGCTAACACTGTTGCTTCTGTTAAACGTGCTGTGGTGGTAGGTCCTTCTGAGAACTGGTCTGCTTTATCCTGAGTGTCGTCTCAGCTTTCAGATCAGCTGCAGTAAGGGCAAACTTTTGCTGACTTTCACACATTCTGAACTACTAAGTGATTACATTCAGTGAAGGATATGTTTGTTGGCTAAGTGAAATACTGGCAGATACAGAAAGTTGCTTATTACTTTGATCAAAAAACATGAAATGGAAAACTGGTGGTTGACAGCAAACCAACTTAAACAGAACAGCCTGAAAATGAAATGGAAGAGTGAGAGGTGAAAGGAGAAGGAGAAAACGATTTTGAATAGATTCCAAAACAATTAGAAGAGAGGTGTGAAGATCTGAGAAGGGACAATTTAAAAAGCTGTTACCACCAAGCACTTGGAATCATTAGTTCGCCCACAGTAGTGGCTGAGAGGATAACGGGAGTCACTCCTTCCAAAGCCAACGGCGCAGCCCAACGGTAAGACTATTCCTCTGAAGTCACTGCTTTTGTTCCGGTTATGATGAAGTCCATAATAAATCATTTAAAACCACATGAATAAATCAGTATATATTGTATCAATTACTCATGTACATATATACACATATTTCCTGTCATTTGATCACATTGACCCACATATCACAGTGGCATGACACTCTGTGACGCTCTGCTGAACTCTGAAATACTTACAATAAGACAAGAAGAGCGTTCCAAGGTCAGAACATTTACAATTTTTTTGTTTTGTAGTGATTAATTTTGTTAAAAAAGGAAATTACCAGTGTACTGACTAATGTTCCCTTATACACTCCTGTAGAGAAATTATGACTTTGGGATTACAGTAACAAAATGGTATTTTCTGTGAAGCACTAGTATAAATTATTTGGCTACACAAATATATTAGGGATCTTTTCATTACGGAGAAGTACTTTATTGTAAATATATGTTAATTTTATGACTTCTTAGGTATTGTACTTCATAAAGGCTGAGCTTTGGAGGGAGGTGTAGCTCAGTGTTAGAGTGTTTGCCTAGCATGCTGGGGTTCAATGCACAGGCAATGCAGAAATCCAAGAGTGGTGTGCATGCCTGTAATCCTAGCAGGAGGTCAGTGTCAAGAGGACAAGAAGTTTGAAGTCATCCGTGACTTACACAGCGGGTCTGAGGTCAGCCTGGGATATAGGAGATTGTTTCAGATAAAAACAAAATGAAGATAAGGAAAAAAGGAAAAAGTTGAATTCTTACATTAAGAAATGACTAAACAAAACTTACAAGTTTTCTTGCGCAATCATCATAACTTAAAAAATTTTATCTCTTGGTTGCCTTCAGTAAAGAAAAATAATTGTCTTTGCTTAAATGGTAAGTCCCATAGATTTTGTTCATTTTCCATTGTTATCTTTAAAAACTAAGACTTTGCAAATATTTAATTTATCCCTAGATAAAGAAGATTGCTAACTACAATGTCTCAAGTTAGAGTAATTTATTTTTCTTTATCTGACAGGAATATGGTATTGGCACTCTAGAGTCGGGCGCTTCAGGAACAATTGAGACAGATGCCGGCAGCCAACTAGATGTGATAGCCACGGAAGATTCAGAAAATGAGGAAAGAAAGGAAGGACTTAACAGCCAAATGAATCATTCTTGAAAAGACAATTTCTGTTCTTACATAACTAAATACACAGTTTAGAATCTCAAAGACAAGTATATGGACCTCAAGAGTAGTTATTTAGTGATGCAGTAAATCTTCATTATCACAAGGAAGGAACTCTTTAATAAAAAGTAGGACTTTTCAGAAAATGTTAGTACATGCAAACTTCTTCCAAAAGGAGTTGGGAAGTAAAGAGGCAAAATAAAGCACACATAAAAATAAGCAGTAAGACTGGGTGGTGGCGCACGCCTTTAATCCCAGCATTCGAGAGGTAGAGGCAGGTTAATCTTTGTGAGTTCGAGGCCAGCCTGATCTACAGAGATAGTTCCAGGACATCCAGAGCTACACACAGAGAAATTCTGTCTCTAAAAAAAAATAAACAATAACAACAACAACAACAAAATTAGTAAACTTGTAGAGCTTCCCAACTCTACCAAACACAAGACAGGCAGGAGCAACTTATAAAAGGCTGTATGTACTAAATGAAAACATTCAGACTCACATGTATATATTTGACTCCAATATAAACTTTAAAGCTTCAACGTTGACACTACAGGCAATGTCTGTGTGAAAGGTGTTTCTGGAACTAATCTGAAGAAATTAAGATTTTATGATAGGTGAAACCATACACAGACTGTATTAACAGGTGAGTCTTTCTGAAGTTGGGAGCAACTCCAAAACCATGCTTCAGAGAACAGGATGACAGACACCNCTAGTGTTGGAGCTAGAACAATATTACAGACCCAGGATGACAGCTAGAATCCCTTTGAGGAGGCAGAGTACAAAAACTAAGGCAAGGTTTCCAGGACCGAACCTCCATCTGCCTGGCAGTGCTATGCTGGGTACACTGGGGTCTGGCAGCAACTCCTGAACACTCATGGTAGGGGCCAGGTACAGTGTAGTGACTGTCCACCATATAGGCCCTGGTAGGTTCTTTCTCTAAGACAGGGAGCAGTGTTGTACACACTTAGCTGTATGAGCCCCTAAGTTGAAGAACCACATTAGCTGTCTGAAATATAGGATAGGAGAGTCNGCTCTTGTGCTTCAAGCTGGTGCCCACTTTTGTCAGCAGGTAGACAGGCTCCACAATGCGCATTGCAGAGCCTTACCTAGTTGAAGCTCTCGGCAAAGCATTCTCTTTGGATTTCTGTGACAGTCACCCACCGTCACGGAGAGGCTAGGATGGCATTGAGCCAGTCAAACCTTGGTTATCACACTGAGAATCAACTTACAGGCAGTCTCCCAGAATACTACTGCAACCTGCACTCATCGACATTTCTTGGTGCAAGGTCAGGAAGAAACAGGAATTATGAAAGACTCCAAGCTCAGCTCAGAAGTGCTCAAGTATTCAGTGGAGGCTTGGGTGAGTGTTCCCAGTCCCTCGGCCCAAGGCTCGGTGGTACGTATCCATAATCCAGCACTCAGGAGGCAGAGACAGAAGGATTATAAATTCGAGGCCAGCCTGTGCTACTCAGCAAGACCCTGTCTCAAAGAAAAACAAGGGACCAAGATATGGCTCAGTATGTAACACTTGCTTAGCATAGAAAAGCCCCCAAATTCAAACCTCAGCACCACAAAAAGAAAGAGAAAAAAGAAAACAGTGGCTTGTCTGAGAAGAAGAACCATTTTGATTTCTTTTTTGTTTTGACAGCATTTCACTTTGTAGTCCAGGCTGGCCCTAAGCTCTCAGTCTTCTTGCGCAGCCTCCTGGATGCTGAGGTGACAGGCATGCACCATCACTCCGGGCAAGCAGAGCATTTTTGTTGGTAAAAATGCTTGAGTAATGCTTGTGCTGCAAAAAAGGGGTGGCTCATCCCTGTGAAGGCACTGATGGCAAGACTGGACTTTAGAGTCTGCTCCCATTTAGGATTCCATCTGTCGGTAAGTGACAATTATATAGTAATTCTTGGAGGCGAACTGTCAGTGGGATCACTCCTTCTGCAACAATTTTCACCTCTCCATTCGAGCAAAGCTCTCAGTTTGCTGTTTGGTTATTAATAGCAGTTCTTACCTGTGGACACCTGGTTGATCGTGACCTGTGCTGCACTGTAGTTCTTGACATCCATTTCAACTGGGACTTTGAAAATGGATCTGTAGACTACCTCCAATCTTCTCTCCCATGCGATTACTGTCTTTTTAAAAAAAATCAAAATCAAGCATTCCTGCAATCTGGGGGCAGTAGATCTATTCTGCATGAACTGTGAGATTGTGCGGAAATAACAGGAGAACTCTACCTTAAGGATGTCAATGAGGATCACGTGGAATGCGATGTAGGCAAGGGTGGGCTCTTCTGCAAGATGGCTCAGCTGCACAGCTGTGTTTCAACATCCAAGGCCTGACAACGGCTCTAAGGCTTCATTTTGTCTAGAGCTGTCCTGCTCCATGAACCTCACTGAGGCGTGGCAGTTCCCAGTATTTACTGCTGTAGTGCTCTCCATTTCTGGAGTCAGACGAGATGGTTACTCAAAGTCATGTGACACATTTGTAGAGCTATTCTCAGAGTCCGAATCTTTAAACGCTGCTATTAAGATGCTCATGCCGTTGTCATTTAAGTCCAAGATGATTCTGCCTATGTGATTTTCGGTAGGTTTAATCTTCAAATTCGAGTGGCTTACGTAATTTCTTTGGTGGATCTGCTGCATCGATCCGGTCATTCTCAAGTTGGTCTCTGCTGTCTTGGCTGGTGGAGTTCTCAGCACTCACCCTCAGATTCTCCACATTTAAAAACTCAGCCTTCTTCCCGAATCACGCAGTACATCCTGGTTCCTAGTTCTCCGAGCAGAACAAAGACTGCAGGAAGGGAGGCGGCGCTTCCTGCGCTCTGCGCGCCTGCCCCGTGGGTGACTTCCTATCCACGCAGCTGTTGAGACGTGAATTCGCTCTCTGTAGTTGCTCCCAGCTTTCCAGGAAGNAAGAGGCACCACCTCACTCGGAGTCACTAAACATCCTGACGATGGTGACCAGAATATTGCAATCGGAGAGCAGGAGAAAGGGCGACGAAAATCAAGAGGTTCAAACAGAGCGCANGGAGGCCGTGCATTTTTCGGATGTGTTTGCGAAAGCCCGCGGGGATCACTGGGTCAGAATGGCCACTGACTGGACGACAGCGGCACCCAGAGGTTCAGCGTGGTACCTATCGCAAATTGCTTCTGAAATTCCTCAGAAAACACCACTGCTTCATTTCCCGGACTTGTTTTAGAATATCAGCTACGTTAATGTGAAGAGTATAGATTGTAGTTTTTGGCAAAATATTAATAAAACTGTCTTCTCACCAAATTTAAGCGAAGTAATCTAATCTATTAAGTTCGACTTAAGAACCCTCGTACAATTTTTCCTCGATATATTTTTTTTTCCGGTGCTGAGGATCAAGACCAGGACCTTGCGCTTGCCTAGGCAAGCGGTGTACATACCGCCTTTGGCAATAGTTTTTGAAGATGATACACTGATGAAATATTTTTCTTTGAAAATAAAAGGGTAGGGGGAGGCACTACTTGTCAGGCATGGCAGGGCATACCTGTAATCCCAGCACTCAGGAGGTAGGAAACCCACCACAAGTTAGAAGTTAGCCAGGTCTACACAGAGAGTTCCAAGCTAGCCAGGGTGACATAAAGAGACATTATCTCAACAAAAAAGTTCTCTTTACTAGAGAAATCATCCACTGTTAAAAGATATATCACAAAATATAATTCCGAGAGTTGGGGAGATAGCTCAGTGTGTAA
The DNA here is from genome assembly GCA_001675575.1 of Neotoma lepida. Lineage (NCBI taxonomy): Eukaryota > Metazoa > Chordata > Mammalia > Rodentia > Cricetidae > Neotoma > Neotoma lepida. The sequence continues at coordinate 41,323 of LZPO01027695.1, read as the reverse complement.
AACAGCTTGCCGGGCAAGCACGAGGACCTTAGCCTAAATATCTGGCANCCATGCAAAAAGCTGATGGCCACACTGGCTCCTGTAACCTCAACACTGTGCCAGGTGGAGACAGGTGATCCTGACAGCCTAGCTCCAGTTTCTGTGACAGACCCTGACTCAAGGTGTAACAGGATGAGCAATAGGATAGGGTATGCTACAACTTCCTCTGGTCTCCACATGTATGTGCACAGTCAGGTGAGGGCCTGCAAACATTGACACACACACACACACACACACACACACACACACTAAAATAATAAATTCTTACTGTAAATTCAAATACACAAATTTCAGTATAAAACATTGAAAACACAAAAATTAAAATAACCTAGAATTGCATTAATTTAAAATTTTGCCTTTGATGTCTATTCCAATGCTTCCAATATACATACTTTTAAAATTCCCCAAATAATCTAAGCTNTTTCATGAATATTATTAGTTACTCATACCTCTTTTCTAAAATATATAATTTAGATGTCACAGTCAATATANCCTATTGTGGGGTATCCACCAGAGAAGACTGCTTGGACATGGGTTTAAGCCATAGAAAGTCTTTATCAGCTGGCTAGTGACTACACTGGGTGTTTGGGATCCCAGTGTATTCCTGAGATTTTCCCAGGGTGAGTTTTTAAGCACAGAAACCACATTCTGGGTTGACATATTTCAGTTAACAAGAACAGTTAGCCAGAAGNGGAACTACAGAAGCCAAAAAGCAAGGTTAGTACATTTGGAGACTTTCCCAGAACTATGGATGTTGGTGGATTAGGTCTTTGTTTTCACTTTGGCAGGTGGTACTGTCTATGTGCTGAGTTTTATGGCCTGAACGGTACTCAGATTATGGAGTCAGTTGTGTTAAGGTCTGGGGTTCTACTAAGGTCTGGGCCTCTGTTACATACCCAAAAGGAAGATGAACCCATTTACAACGTGTAGGTTCTGATAAATCTAAACCAATAATGAGAAACTTATTTTTTAAAACAATTCTTAGGACTATAGGCTTAAAATTATAACTTTAGGATAGTTTCTCAATTTTGATATTAGATAATTCTTTTTTTTTGGGGGGGGGAATAGGGTTTCTCTGTGTAGCCCTGTAGACCAGGCTGGCCTCAAACTCACAGAGATCTGCCTGCCTCTGCCTCCCGAGTTCTGGGAATGAAGGCGTGTGCCNCCACCACTTGGCTAGCTAGATAATTCTTTATTATGTGAGTGTAGGGGGGAGGGGAACTGCTCAGTGCCATGTTTAACATATCTCCATCCTCCTCTCACTACATGTCAGGAGATCCTACTTTCACAGCTGTGACAACTGAAATGCCTGGACATTAATGAAGGTCACCTCCTTCCAACCACTTTCAGAAACATAGGTTTACTGTATTTACAAGTAGAGTACTGCTCAGCCAAGGATAGGTAGATGACCACGTTAGTCAAATGAAACCAAAAGGCAGACTCTCCCCTGAGTTCAAACCCAAGAACCATGACAAATGTGACTAACTAAACAACTAAACAAACTAGTTAGTGAGATGACTAATTTTGATATTCAACTTGATTGCATTGGGAACCCAATGAAATCCAAGCTGATGGGAACTTACCTGAGATATTTTTTTGGATTAGATTATTTGGGGCAGGAAGGCTCACTCTAACTTCGGGCAGCACCTTCAGGTGGCAGCACAGATAAAGTGATGAGGAAGAAGAAAACTTCCTGCCTTCTTGCCCTCACTCTTAATGGCAAGTCTGGCCTTTCCGGTGCGAGACAGCCTTTGTTAGATTACCCTAACCACATCCTGCAATTCAATCTAATAAATCCCCCTTTAAAACACACACACACACACACACACACACACACACACACACACACACACACACACACACAAGTTCTGTTCCTTTAGAGAACTCTAATACAGTAAGTAAATAAGACTTGGGAAGATCTACTCCCTCAACTCATGGACAAGGGTGGAAGTTCTCCACTGACTGCTGGAAGGTAACTGGTGACTGTTTACAAGCACAGGGGGCAGACCTGAAAGAACAGTAGAAAAGGCACAGATTCTTCACAATCAGAAAACCAATCTGTATTAGGTCATGTGCAGAGGCAACTGTATTATATTTCAAGATCCAATCAGTAATCCTCAGCCACATATGGCGACTGCACACTTGATATGTGGCTAGTGTAAACTGGGATGTGTTGTAAGTGTAAAACACACNCTAGATTTTGAAGATTTAATTCAAAGAATGTAAAGCGTGTCATTAAAAATTTTTACATTGTGACTTACTATACTTATATTTTAGAAACATGACTTGTTATTTTCACTTGTCTCTAAAGATTTAAAATCACATCTATGGCTCCCATCTGTAGCCACATCATCTATCTGTCTGTCTATCTATCTATCTATCTATCTATCTATCTATTTAATATAGAAAGCATCCTACTCGGTATAGGAACTGCTGTATGTTTTTAGTTAACTTGCTTTTTAACTTTTAAAATACATGGTGGATTTAACAATACATATGTTTTCTTTTGGGTAGAATGTTTGCCATTTCCTCACTGTGGTGGCTATGTTTGGTTGTCAACTTGACTACATCTGGAATTAACTAAAACCCAAAAATGGAGGGGCACCCCTACGAGGGATTTCTTTTTTTTTTTGGCTTAATTTGAAGTGGGAAGATCCACTTCTAATACGGACTTTTGATGTAGGGAGACACACCTTTATTCTGGGCCACACCTTCTGCTGGCAGCCTATATAAGTATTACAGAAGAAGGAAGTTCTTGCTCTTTGACTGCTTGCTCTCTCTTGCTAGCAAATCCATTCCTTCACTGGTATTAGAGCCTACTTCTTCAGGATTTCAGCATCTACTGAAGACCAGCTGAAACATCCAGCCTCATAGACTGAGCAACTACCAGATTCTTGGATCTTTCGTTCACAGACAGCCATTGCTGGATTAGCTGAACCACAGCCTGTAAGTCATTCTAATAAATCCCATATATATGTATATATATATGAGATAGAGATTCATTCTATAAATTTTGTTACTCTAGAGACACTCATTCCTANAAATTTTAATTATAAAATGTTTTTACAGATGTTTTCTCATTACTCACAGATNTTTTTTAACTTCTAAAGTATAAGTATCTACCTATAAAGAATTCTAAAGTTTTTAAAGGGAATTTTCAAATAATANGGGATTAGCAATTGCTTCTTATTCTCTTTAATCATAGAAAGGAAGCCCTGGGAAAGCTTGTTACTACCCTAGGGAATTAACTGCTTTCTTCAAATCTTTGTTTCCCAGCATCACAAATATAGGATGGAACAATCACACAAGTGTAAATTTTGTGCATTCAGAATTTTCCCATGTATGTGGTGATAATTTATCTGTGTTTCCTAATAAAATTTANCTGAGGGTCAGAGGAAAAATGGGGCCGCCAGCCACCAGTAGTAAACAATAGCCATGCAAGTTAGCANACGCCCTTAATCCATTTGGTTCTCTGTGACTCCAAGGTCACATGGGGAACTAGCAGTAGGAGGTGGTGGCACACGCCTTTAATCCCAGTATCAACCTTAGAGTTCTGAAGATCCATGCAGACAAGACAGGAAGTGATGCAGCTTGGGAGGTTGGGAAATTAGTTAACAGATAGACAGGTATAAAAGCCAGGTTAGACCGGAAGGCTCTCTCTCTTTGCTCCGCTTCGCTCCTGGGAAGTAGAGGCAGCGTTGGTGAGTGGTGGCTTGCTCCTAATTCCTCTGATCTCTGTCAGATTTTCACCCTTATTTCTTGTTCCGCGTGTTTATTAATAAGACTGGTTAGAAGTTCTTACACATGTATCCATTAGATTTGGGGAAAAGAAACTTAGAATTCTCAAGACATTAGGTTGATGGTAATGTAGTCAAGTCCTTAGTTTTAAGGTCAATATAGTTTCCCTCTAAAGAACAGCCTTCAGAAAACACATGAAACTCAAAAGCAGATAATATATTTCAGGACTGAAGGAGGCAGATGCCATAGGAAACCTTTAAATAAGACAGTTATCCCTGGCAGTTTAACTAAAACACATCCAAATTTTGGCCAATGGAAACCTAATGAATTTATTTCAAGTTATATTTTGTGACAAGAATGATGGGGATGTCTTTCTGTANGCTGTGAACATGTGTTGCTCTGATTGGTTGATAAATAAAANGCTGATTGGTCAGTAGCCAGGCAGGAAGTATAGGTGGGATAAACAGACAAGGAGAATTNTGGGAAGAGGAAGACTGAGTCAGGAGACACCAGCCACTGCTGAAGGAACAACATGCCAGCAGACTGGTAAGCCAGGGAATGTGTGGAAAAACATAGATAAAAACTATGGGTTAATTTAAATGTAAGAGCTAGTCAGTAATAAGCCTGAGCAAATGGCCAAGCAGTTGTAATTAATATAAGCCTCTGTGTGTTTACTTGGGTCAGAGTGGCTGCAGGACTGTGGGGCCAGGCTGGACTGCATGGGGCCTGGTGGAACACNGACAAAACTTTCACCTACACAAGAATATTTGACCACTATCAAACTCGCAGGGAATGAAATGAAAAGTAATATTTGGATTCTTTTTCTGTATAACCATGGTCTCAGTTTCTATGGTTAGGTAAAGCACTGTTCAGAAGTCAGCACGTTAAATTCTTACATCTACAGATATAAGTATAATTAAGAGTTAGAAACTTTTTCATTAGAAAAAGGGTGAATAGGTTATATTGGTGTGGTACTTTGAATGAGGATGGCTTCTGTAGGCTCATATACTTGAATGCTTTGTTCTCAGTTGGTTGAACTCTTTGGGAAGGATTAGGAGGCATGATCATCTTGGAGTAGGTNTATCACTGGGGACAGACTTTGAGGTTTCAAAAGCCCATGCCAGTCTCAGTTACTTTATTCCTCATGCTTGTGGATCAGGATGTAAGCTCTCAGCTACCACTCCAGTGCCATGCCTCCCTGCTTGCTGCCCTGCCCTCTACCATGGTTGTCATGGATGCAGCCTCAGGAAATGTAAGACCCAATAAACAGTTTCTTCTATAAGTTGACTTGGTCATGGTATCTGAGCACAGCAATAGAAAAGTAACTAAGACAACTGGAGATTATAGATGAATCAGATACTATTCTTCGAACACATTATAAAACAAAGAAAGATAATGTACCTGAAAGGGCATGATGTTTTCTTAAAATTCACATAGAAATCGGTACAGGCCATTTTAATTTCCTCTCATGATGAAGTGTGATAGTTTNCTTAAAATATTCAAACACAGTGTGTTAGATTTTAGTTCCCCACATCATTATTTTGGTTTTTCGAGACAGGGTTTCTCTGTGCAGGTTTCTTTAAAGACAGGGTTTCTCCTGGCTGTCCTGAAACTCGCTCTGTAAAATAGTCTGGCCTCGAATTCACAGAGGATTGCTTCTGCCTCCCAAGTAGTGGGATTAAAGGTGTGTGCCACCACCTCCTGGTAACTTTTAGTTCTTACACTAGGTGGTTTTGTGTGTTAACTTGACACAAGCTAGAGTCATCACAGGAAAGAGCCTCAGCGGAGAAAATGCCTCCTTCAGACCCAGTTGTCAGGTATTTTCTCATTTAGTGATCAGTGGGGGAGGGCCCAGCCCATGGTGGGTGGTGTCATCCCTCAGCTTCTGGTCCTGGGTTCTATAAGAAGGTGGGCTGAGCAAGTCGAGGAAGCAAGTCATCAGGTCCTGCTTCTAGGATCCTGCCCTGTTTTGAGTTCCTGTCCTGACTTCCTTCAGTGATGAACAGCAATGCTGAAATGTAAGCCTAATAAACCCTTTCCTCTCCCAACTTGTTCTTTGGTCATGGTGTTTCATCACAGCAATAGAAACCTTAAAACAGTCCCTTTGATAAGGTGTCTGTCATAAACAACTTAAAGGANGAAAAGATTTATTTTGCCTCCTGGTATCAGTGTCTTCAGTCACAGGCTGCCTGGCTCTATGTTTCTGGGCCTAATGCCAGAATTGTATGTGACAGCAAAGGTGTCCAGCTCATAGTGGTCAAGAAGCAAAGAGAGATGATGCAAGGATAAGAGATATCTTTCCAAGGCACATCCCAACTCTCCTTTGTTCTTCAACTGGATCCCACTACCAATTATTTTTTTTTACCACATTCCAATATTATCCATCAAGGGATTAACACATTGATTAGATCAGAGTCCTCAGGACTCAATCATTTCCTCAAAACCCATCAACTGGCAACCAAAATACCAGTGCCTCTGCCAAGTACTACCTGCCAAGGACACTTGATACTCAAACAAGACACACTGTCAGTAAACCTTTCCACTTTACAACAATCAACACTGCACTTAACTAGGAAGGTACTATGCATTAANTGGCTCTTTCAAATTTTAAGGTGACAAAGAATAGTTTTAGTTCATAAAATTTTTATAGGATTTAGACTACATTTTCTTTAAAATAGGTCAACCATTTTATGTAATTAGCAATTATATGTTCCTCCTGGTTTTTGTTGCTGTTTATTTTTAGACAAGGTCCAACTATGTAGTCCTGACTGGCTTGGAACTTGCTATGTAGACCAGGCTGCCCTCCAACTCACAGAGCCTTACCTGCCTCTGCCTCATGAGTGTTGGGATTAAAGGTGCTGATTACCAAGCCTGGCTCCTATGTTCTTGTATTAGACACTGGAACACAATGAACAAGACAAAGCTTTCTACCATGAAGTCAATTAAGTATATAAAAAAAATAAAGTGAATTTTCGAAATACTAATCACATTTGAAGAGGGTAGTTTTAATTTAAATAGGGTTAGTATAAAAGNAGACATAAATCACAATGACTTTGATGCAGTGCCAAAGAGATCTAACTAAAACAATAAGTGAAAATGGATATCAAGAAATTGAAACAGCCATGTGTGATGGAACACTTCTTTGATCCTGGTGCTCAGGAGGCAGANGCAGGTAGGTTTGAGTGAGGTTGAGGCCAGCCAGGGCTGCAGAGTGAGACCCTGTCTCAAAAAAACAAAACAAAACAGAGGGAACCATCATTTATTCCAAAGTGCTATATCACATGATGATAAACACATGACTGCCCATAGTACAAATATCTCAAAGCAGTAAGACAGTAAAGAAGTGAAATAAATTCTGAAATAATTAAAAAATTACTTGCCAGTAAGAGCCAGGACATATGCTGGGGATGGTGGCTTTATTCCAGCACTTAGAAGACTGACTGGGGCAGAAGGATCACTAGGAGTTCAAGGTTCCACTTAGGCAGGGCCTCAGAAACAATGTATCAAAAAAGAAAAAAAAAAGGCTTCCACATTACACTTCAATTGTAACAGGCCCCCAGACCTTAGCACAACTGACTCCATGATGGAAGTACCATTCAGGCCATAAAACTCAGCACAAAGTACTACCTGCCAAAATGAAAACAAAGACCTAATCCATCAATGTCCACAGTTCTGGGAGAGTCTCCAAAAATGTACTAACCTTGCTTTTTGGCTTCTGTAGTTCCACTTCTGGCTAACTTTTCTTGTTAATTGAAGTATGTGAACTCAGGACCTAGTTTTTGTGCTTAAAAGCTTCCCATGAGAAAGGCTTGGGACTACATTTGGATCCCAAACACCCAGTGTAGTGGCTGGCCAGCTAATAAAGACTTTCTATTGGCTTAAACCCATGCCCAAGCAGTCTTCTCTGGTGGATACCCCACAACACAATCGGACCAGTTGTGTTTCAGATNATTCTGTTCTAAATTAATCCATGCCATCATAAGAGCGTTTGTTNATATTTATATCTATCAGACATAGTATCAAAAGGAATCAAATCACCCTTGGTCCTCTGGAGGCCCACAAAATACAAATGAACCTAAAGGCTTAGTTCCCCTCAAGCCATCTTCATAATTAACACGATTATACACTTAGCATTATATAGTGATCAGAAATATTGTCTCACTCCGCTGGTTTGGGTACTTTACATTTTAGTTTGTGATTAGTTCCCAAAGCNTGTAGAGGAGGCAGAGTGGTACTCCCTGGGAAACAAAGAAGCTTCCAGCAAGGACGCCCTTATCTCCGAAAATGCTCGTTAGACTAGAAACTGTCCCGCCCCCACGACTCCATAAAAGTGCTGTCTTAGGTGGCAAACTTATGTCTTTCTCCTTGGAATCCTTAACTTTCATTTCCAAGCCAACGCTTTTCTGACAACAATAATCTCACTCCTGTACAGAGCAAGTTCTCACGAGAGGACAACGTCATTGCGAGACTGCGCCCGCGCGCGCCGTGACGCTAGTACTTCCGGTAGTCAGCGCCGCGCGTCTGCTTCCGGGTAGTGACGTAGCGCTTTGGGTCCTGCTTATATTCCGCGTTGGTGAGTGCAGCACCGGGTCGGTCAGCTCCGGAGCCCGGTGTTTAGAGGGGCGGGCCGGCGAGCTTTCGCGCCGCGGGACCCGAGCCCTTTCGTTAGTAGCGCGCAGCTCGCCGTGCGGGGCGGCTGAAAGCGCGGAGAAACCGAAAGGCAGACGCGCCGCTCCCCGCCGCTTTGCTCCGGCCGCGCAAAGTTGTTTATAGTCGCCGGTGGACTGTAAGTACCCGAGGCGAGAGAGCTCACTGCACTCCGCTTTAAAAATAGCTTATTGGAGAGAATTTGTGGATTGATTGGAACGTCCGCCAGACTTAACGTCTGTGCCTAAAGCCCCTTCTTAGGCGCTGCTGTTTCCTTTGCTGTTTGTTTTGTGCGGCTGCGGAATCTAGAGGCGCCCACGTGGTATTGCATCTAGTAGACGAGTGAATTTAACGGGGAAAATGCCAGAGGGACAGCATGTTTAGAGATAAGAATGGAGGCTTAATTAAAATATTAAGACGAAGTAGACANTAGCTGGTGTTCCACTTAGTTGCTATTTTCCTTAAAAGTCGTTAAGAATTTAAAATTATACTAACAACAGTGCCCTTTTNAACTGTTGTAGGAGCTGAAACTTTTTTAAGTGCAGCAAGTGTTTATTGGAGGAGTAACTCACAAGGAATTAAAGATGAGTAAGAGCAAAGATGACGCGCCTCATGAACTAGAGAGCCAGTTTATCTTACGATTGCCCCCAGAATATGCCTCTACTGTGAGGAGGGCAGTGCAGTCTGGACACGTCAACCTGAAAGACAGACTGACCATTGAGTTACACCCTGATGGGCGTCATGGAATTGTCAGAGTGGATCGTGTTCCATTGGCCTCCAAGTTGGTNGACTTGCCTTGTGTTATGGAAAGCTTGAAAACCATTGATAAAAAAACCTTTTACAAGACAGCNGATATCTGTCAGATGCTTGTATCCACAGTAGACGGTGACCTCTACCCTCCTGTGGAGGAGCCAGTTCCCACTGCTGACCCCAAAGCAAGCAAGAAAAAAGATAAGGACAAAGAGAAAAAGTTTGTTTGGAACCATGGAATTACTNTACCTCTAAAAAATGTCAGAAAGAGAAGGTTCCGGAAGACAGCCAAGAAGAAGTATATTGAATCTCCGGATGTGGAGAAGGAAGTGAAGCGGTTGCTGAGTACAGATGCAGAAGCCGTCAGCACTCGCTGGGAGATAATCGCTGAAGATGAAACCAAGGAGACAGAGAATCAAGGCCTTGATATCGCCTCTCCNGGAATGTCTGGCCACAGGCAGGGCCANGACTCACTGGAACATGATGAACTTCGAGAGATATTCAATGACCTCAGCAGCAGCAGTGAAGATGAAGAAGATGTGAANATCATTGACACTGAGGAAGATCTGGAGAGACAGCCACAAGACAAGCTCAATGAGTCGGATGAGCAGCACCAGGAAAATGAAGGAACCAATCAGTTGGTTATGGGAATCCAGAAACAGATTGATAACATGAAAGGCAAGCTCCAAGAGACCCAAGACAGGGCAAAGCGCCAGGAGGACCTCATCATGAAAGTAGAAAACCTGGCTCTNAAGAACAGGTTTCAAGCTGTTCTGGATGAACTCAAACAAAAGGAAGACAGGGAGAAAGAGCAGCTTAGCTCTTTGCAAGAAGAGCTAGACTCACTTCTAGAGAAGTGAGAATGTTGATTTCAGTCCTTAGACTGGTCAGCTTGAGAAAAATGGATTTTCATAATAAGATCTCAAAATAGTTCTTATTCCCTATAATGCTAGGAGTTTTGTTGACTTTTGTTGGTCGTTTTCAGAACTGCTGTGCCAGNTTTTCATTCTTTAGGAAGTAGGATTACATAGGCAGATATAAGGAGCTTTTAAGATTAGTGAAATGANCAGTTANCTTTAATCACTTCACCATAGGACTTTATTACTATTTGTCTCTTTTCCAGAAGTTTTTATTCCTGTTTTTTGGTGCTAAGATCAGCAAGAAGCTGGCCTACAGGCAGTGAAGTTTATTATTTTTTTNAAATTTTATTTAATNTATGTATACAGTAGCTATTTTATTAGCTACTCAGCAGGTGTCCATGTATAGAAATGAAAGTTATTTTATAAANTTGTTTCTTGCACAATAAAAGCTACTAATTTTCACCTTATAATGTTTATCTTGTTTTATGAATAGTGAGAGTTGAAGTGGATTCATGGAGTGAATGGTGTGGTCATGTTTTGTAGATAAAGATACATGCTGTTTTTTTGTGTTTTCAGAAAAAGGAATACAAGGGTAAGGAAATGGATAAATTCATCTTCGCATTGTATTAAGGTTCAGAGCCACCTGCANGTTTGAGAACACTGGGCCCAGAGCCTTCTTAAAACTGTCCCAGTTTTCATTAAGCACTAAGGTTATCTGTGTAAAGTACTAGAATCAGCAAAACAATGGTTATCAGATAAACCATTCNTCTTGTTTGGATTAAAATTACATTCCTAACTATTGCCAATTTAATTGCTACAGTTATTTAATAGACTGATGCTTGTTCCTGTTATTAATATTTCCCATTATGAAAGCCTGTGTTCTGGTCAGGTATTTTA
>LZPO01027694.1:79618-103554 GCA_001675575.1 Neotoma lepida | reverse complement strand
ACACATGCAAGGCACACCCCTTCAGCCCAACCCAGCCCCCATCACACCCATTCCTCTAAGGATTGTGCAACAAGGTCTTTGCAACCTGAGGCCTGTGAGGTCTGGAAAGGAATGTGACCCAGAGTCAATGGGTGTTGGTGCCACAAGGATCTCTCGTGCTGTTTACCCTGTGCCTCCTGGGAATCTCGGGAGGGGAAAGGTATGCTGGAAAACATGCCCTCAGCAGAGCTATGAGGCAACCACCACCGTACCTGACCCCTTGCTACCTCCAGAGGATGCCTCTCCTTGCTCCCTAGTAGACCTGACCTCTCAGTTTCTCAGTTCCATCTGTTACAAGCTATGTGTTGGTGGTCCCGGGTACCCCACAGAGGGAGAAGGAGGTCCTCAGTAGACAGTTTATATGAAATAGTAGCACCAGTGGTAGAATGCCAGAAGCTAAAGGCTGGCTGGCCAGGGCTCACAAGACAAAACCCATGACTGCCTCTCTGTTCCTCCAAGACAGACGGCTTTCTCCATCTTGACAAGCATATTCTGGCCACCATAGGTGGGCTGCCTCACCTCTTCTGCCTGGAGAGTGGTGTTACAAGCTGAGTCATTGAATACCATTCCTTTAAATTGCCCAAATATCAAGATGGCCATGCCAACAGAGCTCTAAAAGGAAGGCATTTACCAAGTCTTGTCACTTGTGCTGTTTAGTACTTCTGTGTGTCATTACTGTAAAGGACAAGTGCTGCCAATTTTGTTCACAAACCAAGCGCAACCTCAGAAAATGAACTTTTAATGGGTTGACTAACTTTTTGCAGAGCTGAGAGTTGAACTCAGGCCTCAAATAAACCAGGCAAGATCACTGAACTACACCTCACATCAAGCGTTCTCCTTCTTTGGAGAATGTTTACAATGAAAAGCCATCGTTTTAAAGAGTCTCCTTATTGTACTGGGTTCTGTTCCTTCCTGCGTTAGGAACTGATATGGTTTCACTCTCCTAACCAATATGCCATCTCCCATCATATCACATCCTCTCAAGGGTAGTTATTTTCACCCTAAAGAATTCAATGTTGGTTTCAATCCAATTCATATTTCTTGAAAATGTATGTGCCTGGGACCGTACCAAGCACAGGGCATTAGGAAAGTGAAATACTGTACAAGCTGGACTTTTTCAAAGTTCAAAGATTTAGTTGGCGTGACATGTACACCTGCAAAGAGTTCAAAGGCAAAGAAGAAACTCTAACTATGTGAAAAATGTGTACACTGTGGACTTCAAAGTGTCCCTGGGGCTCAGCAAAGAAGAGGCGAAGTGGTCTGGAGTGTTTAGGGAGCATTGAGCCATGGGAGGAATGTCAAGGAAGAGAAACAATATGACTGACTGACCCATGCTTGGGGAAGAAACACGTTTTCTAATGGAAATTTTGACCCTGGCAGGACTGGTCTTGTTCTCACTTTTATCCCTTTGCTTTAACAACCCCACAAGCACAGGAAGTAATTCACATGCCTTATTGGAACATTGTAAACAGGAGCTCTAGAAACATACAGACAGAGAGGAATGAAAAGGGTCCAAGTAGGTACCTGTGGGTAAGGTGCTGCATGCTATCACTAGGGCTAGGTCTGAACTAAATCTTGCATGCTGACTNGGGAGCAAATACCCNAATGTCAGCATACTCCAGATGTAACTCACTGTCTTCTGTCAACCTGCTCCCCTGGGAGGTCCCCATCTCAACCAGTGACCACACTGGATGCTCAGTTGTTCTAGTAGGTATCTGAAATATTCTTGGACACCTGGGTCTATCTGTCTCTCTACCTTCATCCATCCTGCTCGTAAGCTCATAGCTCTGCATCCTCAAATTGATCATTTCCAGCAAAACCTACCTGTTGCTGCCTGGTCCAGTTGTTCTCATCTTTTCCTAAGTTGGCTCAGCTCCCTTCCTGCACTTCTCTGCAATGCATTGGACACTCCTTTTTAAAACAGAAAGACTGTTACTCCCTGGTTTAAAAATAGATGTTTGCAAAACAAGGGCTGCATTTGCTTGGCTTTCAAGTCTGCTTATCCCTCTAGTTCTGTTCAGCCACCCATCCCCTCATTTCTTCTCCTCATCCCTCATAAACCAGATGGATCTAGCTACTTTCAACCTCCTGCTAACCCAGCACTTCCTCATCTCTGTGATCTTCACACAATTTCTTTAGTGTTTCTGAGGCTGAATTCCTAACCCATATCCTCTGCCCTGCTTTCTTCCCTCTGCTTTTACCTCTGTTAGTTATGACAGTCTTGTAGACAGCTCTCTGAAGCCTGAGCCAAGTAGTTTGGGAGACACTGGACCTAGAGAGCAGAAGAATGTGTCAACATGGAATAGCATGTGCAAAGACCCAGTGCAAAGAAGTCTGTGTTTAAGGAACTGAGGAGTCTGAGTGGACAGGAAGGACTTGGCCGGAGGCTACCATGAAGAAAGAGTCAGGAGCCAAGCCTGAGGGCCAGGTGTGCTAAGAGACTGCATTATTTGCTTAAGTTGAATGGGAAGGTTTGAAGGGTTATGAACAGGATGGTGAGAACGTGATATTTACATTTTAAGAGAACACAGGGCACANAAGAGATGAAGACTGGAGAAGGATCCAGATAGACTGGCAGGGCAAACCTAAGAGAAGCACCTGGTCTAGGGTAGCAACATCAGNAAGGCAGGGGGACAGTGGACTTAGATCACAGTCAGGACAAATGATCAGGCCTGGCTGAGTGNTCAAGCATGGACCAAAGGAAGATGAGGCCAACAAGTGGCAAAAAAAGGAAAAGGAAAATAGTAAGGCATGGAATTGCATCANGTCCTCTAATCCTACTGGAGACTGGCTTTTATGGTACAGAAAAAGAAAGCAACAAGGGTTTTTCATTTGACTTAGGCAAACCTACACTTCTGTGAAAAAAACTTGGTTTTCTGTTTTGTTTTTGTTGTTGTTGTTTGAGACATGGTAGCAAAGGTTGGCCTCTAAATCATAGCCATCCTCCTGTCTCAGCTTTCCAATTACTGGAATTAGAGGCCTGCACCATCACACTGCTCTACAAAATGGCAGTTTTTAAAGAAAACACTGCAAGTGTTGTGGAGGTAGACTGGAGATTGCGGCTGTTGAGATGGGAGCTCGCTGCTGACAGCACACAGTGCTCAAAGCAGTGGCCTGTCATGGCTATGGAGTCCTGGCACAAACATATTCATGAAGAAAAAAAAATGTGATTTTGTTGAACAGTCCACGTGTACACGGCATTTTTTTAAAGCAGTATTGTTCTAATGAAAAGCAATTCTCCCTCCCAACCCAAGTCCCAATCCACCTCTATGGAACTTTACAGTTCTATATATGCTCCAGAAATGTTCTATACATACACAAATGTGACTGAGTACATACATGCACTCATGTTCTCCACATGGTTACATATTGTTCATATGTTATATAGAGATGAGGTCGGTTTTCACATGAGATTACACAACCATTTCTATGACTTGTTTTTCAAAAACTAATTCTGCTATATCTTCATTTTTTTATTGAAGTACGACATATAAAATAAAAAGCACTTATTCTAGAGGTTCACTGATGTATGCTTTGATTAATTTATGTANCCTGGTAGCTGCTACCCTAATTAAGACATAAAACATGTCTACCACCCCATTAAATTCGTTCTGTGTCTCCTTCTATTTGACAATCTAGGCTTTTATGGGTAGTTACCGATCATTGTACCTCTCTAGGCTGGTTTTTCCTCACCCAAGAATCTCTGTAAATGGAATAAAATAAACTATACTCCTTCTTTTCTCCCCTTACACAAGATGTTTTCAAAATCTTTGTTGCTATGTATATGCCTAGTTCCTTGTTGATGGAAAGCACCCTCTGTGTGGAAATCATTACAGTACGTGNNTCTTTGTGTCTAGCTTCTCTTTCTACTCCGTAAAGATGAGGAAACAGAAGAANTGAAATTGAAACTTGAGGAGCAAACCTGAGATGCCCAAATGGAATAGAGGTGGTGTTAAGATACACAGCATGGGGCTGAAGAGATGGGTCATTGGGTAGGAGCACTTGCTGCCCTTCAGAGGACCCAGATGCAGTCGCTAGCATGCACATGCTGGTTCACAACCACCCTTAACTCCCATTCTGAAGGATCCAACGCCCTCTTCTGAACTCCATGGGCACTGACACACACATGGTGCACATGTATACATGCAGACAAAAATACAAACACACAAAATATGTCGGTGGACATGCTAACATGGAGTAGGGAAAGCTTTCAGGGCCTCAACTCNAGAAAAACAGGGACAAGCAGTTNGAGAATGTTAAGAGTAGGAGAAACGGTCTTCCCNGGGGAAGAGCCCCCAATTGGTTCTCCAATACAGATGGTCAGCCCTGAAATACACAAACAGGTAACATCATATGGACTGAGCAGGTTATATTGATGCATTTAGGTGTGTGTGTGTGTAACAAAGAAATAGAGGCCAAGAATTTGAGAGAGCAAGGAAAGGTACATGGAAGAGCTTGGAAGAAGGAAAAAGAAGAGGGGGGGAATTATGAAAATTATACATCTTTAAAAAGATATTGACAGCAGTCAAAGGGGACTATTTCGTCAAAGTCATGCCTGGACAGACAGGAAGAGATCATGCCAGCTGGAGCCCCATGTCCTCCATTTCCCTCTCTTCCTCCCTTACAACCCATTTAAAGCCACCCTTCTACCCTCAAGGTACAGTGGTCTCCACACTGACGTCAAGGATACACTTGCTTTTCCTTCCCCTGCCAACCACTGCCCCTGCTGGGATGTGGATGAGCCCTGTCAATGGGGACTGTCTGCACTGAGCCCTGTCAGTCAGTGGGGACTGTCTGCACTGAGCCCTGTCAGCCTGTCAGTGGGGACTGTCTGCACTGAGCTCCGTCAGTGGGGACTGTTATCCGCATCCCTCCCACCCCACCTTCTGTGGCAAATTCTTCCTTTACCTGTTTCTTGAACCCTCTGCAACTCTTCTTTTGTGCCTGGGATCTTGTGACCTTGTCTTCTTGGGCCTCTGCTTGTGAGAGCCCTTCACTATCTCTACACACTGCAGCAAGAGGCAGCCAGATAGCTTCTCACTCTAGCAAACCAGGTTTGCATTTCAGTGATTTCGTCCTAGCCAATGAACAGTAAAAACTTAGCACAAATAATATGATTCTTAAAATTCAGAGAACTATACAAAGAAGAAATTAAAAATAGAAATCTAAAATGTCTTACTCAGAGAGTGGGTCTCCCTGCCCCTACCCTTGCTACACATTTTGGGGTTAGAAGATCAGACCTACCCACTGAACAGCACACTATGGCCATTTCCCTGCTTCTTAAACAAAGACTTTCAAATGCCTATTTAAGCAGATGTTACTTTCTCCTTAATTTTGACATTTAAAAAAAAATCAATCATAAGCCGGGCNNTGGTGGCACANGCCTTTAATCCCAGCACTCGGGAGGCAGAGGCAGGATCTCTGTGAGTTCGAGGCCAGCCTGATCTACAGAGCAAGTTCCAGGACAGGTGCCAAAGCTACACAGAGAAACCCTGTCTCAAAAAAAAAATCATAAAATATTTTTTAAAGTAATACTATATTAGTTGAAGTTTGAGAGAAACAGGACCAATAGGATGTATTTATAAAATAAGGTACTGAGTCTCATGATTTGGAAGCTGACAAGTTCTAGGCAGGTGAGCAGTCCTGAGACCCAAGGGAAGTGGGTACGTGGTTTGAGCTGGACACTAGGGAAAAACAATGTCTCTGTAGTGAGTTGTCAGTCAGGAGGAGATTTGCTCTAGTCTTAGGGAGGGTAAGTTTTTGTTCTGTTCAGGCCTACAACTGAAGATGAGGGGCATCTGCTTTTCGGGGTCTACTGATTGAAATATTAACCTTATCACAAACATANTCCCACAAAAAGAGTAATGCTGTACCAAATATCTGGGTACCCTGTAGCCCAGGCAAGCTGGCACATGGAATTAGCAATCCCACCCAGAGAACAATGAATTGTAACAAAGATCCTGAGTGGAAAGTCATCCAGTCTCCAGCTGAGCACACTGTTTACTGTACCACATGTTTGTCTATTTTAGAAATGAGGAAACAGATTCAGAGAGTTGAATAAGTTTATCTAAGCAGCTCAGCTAGTAAATGGCAGAGCTGGGATCCCAACCTCTTAAATGCCTCAGCTGGGTGTAGGCAGTTTTCCACGTGTCTCGGAGTTCCTCCCTCCCTCAGAAGAAAGAGAGCTGAAGGCATTAGCTATCGCTCAAAGCTCAGGGAAAGCAGTGTCCTGTCTTCATGTGTGAACACGCTGGACTACGTGCTGTGTGCAGCNTGCAGCTACTGGAAGGGCCCCACTCTCCTTCCCTTTGACAGGGCTCCACGGAACATTAACAGTTACTGGTTACTGAAAGCCACACCCTAGTGTTTCTTTCGGACACCCACTGTTTGGTGTTTACCACAACTCTCTCTGTGCCCTTCCACTACCCACTCTGTCATAGAGGGGCAGCATGCCAGGCCTGCCACAGGCTGCAGTGGGCAGGAATTCTGAGGCATCCCTTTAATAGTACTATCTGCAGACCCACAGAGGTCTCCTACATTGTCTCGTCTGTCCCCATGGGCCAGTTCAATCCTGTTCCATTCCTCTCCCAAATCTTTTATAAACAGCTTAAAATGTGCATGAATCAATGATTCTGTAGGTGTATGCTGCCTGGTGACTCACCCAGTACAGGTTGGGCCTCCCTCTATGAAGATGGTTCCTATTGCCCGATGTGCTGCTGCCATTCCCCATTGTCCAGCCTCCCTCCATGCCTTAAGGAAACATTGTCCAGGAGCAAGCTTTACTATAAGTGCCTACATCCATCTTATATACAGACTCCTCTGTCCTGTGTCCTTGTAGCCCCTCCTGGGTGCTCCTGGAGTTTCTTTTATCATGACAATATAATTAGTCCTCACAATGCTGTTGAGTTGATTTTGACAATAGCCAACATCTCCTTTTTACAGAGGAAAATACTGAGGCTGAAGAGAGTGAGTTCTTTACCCAAGTCCAGTTAGAAGCCTTTTCTTTTAGGCCAGGGCTTCTGGAGTAGCCTGTAGATATCAGATCTGATGAAGTGGAGTGAGGGGACCCTCCTGGTTCCACCCAGTGTCAGCCACATCTGAGACAGCATTTGTGGGAAAGCCNGTGTTGATCAGCGTCATGTACAACAATATAAGTGCAGAGTAAAGAAGCCCGNATTAGAAGAAAAATGGGGACAGAGGAGTACACATATGACTGACAGAAGCAGAGCTCCGTGGTCTTCATACTTCAGTGAAAGGCCTAGGAAAGAGCTGAGACTCCTATCTGTCNGAAATTTTGATGGGTGACTCAGTTGGGTCCGCTATTCCCAGTAGAAATGGCTTTAGCTCCTATCATGTGTTTACAGAAAATCCGCTAATTTTTTCAGTGTAGGGCATTTAGGTCAGTGGGTTCTCCGTGGCACTGTCACAGCCTAAAGTCATGTGTCTTGACTCTGTGGCATGACNCTTCAACGAGAGCTTGGTCTGACTTTCCATATGGTATTTGTTCCAAAGCTGTGACCCAGGTTATTGAGAGTGGACAGTTAGGTCTCAGACAAGAACTCAGAAAACGGCAGATCAATAGGCGTACAAGGAAACTCCATCCTTAGTACTAACAACTTTCAAACAAAAGGGAGATAAGACTCTTGCTTTCCAGGCTGTTCCACATTTTTCTTTTAGAGAGGAATAAATTAACTGCAGATACTTTGCCAGCAGTGGCAACCAAGGTCTCCCTGGAGCCTGTGGACAGAGAATCCACTTCCCACGTGACAGGGATTCTCAGGAGGTGTATTCCTACCCTGGCTCTGTTAACAACTGTGATTTCTGTAGGAGAGTGCTCGGGGCCTAGTTTCTTGGCTTGTAAGAATTTGTCCCAGTTATTGCANAGGTCAAATGTATCCACATGAAATGCTTTGTTGACAATAGAATACAGTATTTTCCTTCAAGATAAGAGGGAGTGTCTTGATAGAAGCAAGGTGGGGATGGTCAAGAGAGCAGTGCAGAGCGGTGCAGAGTGGTGAAAGCCTCCATCGGATCAACGCAGAAGTGTGAGCTCTTCCTAGGACTAGAGACCGTGGTTTGTGTGGGAAATGTTGTGCGTCACTGGGACATGCAGTCAAGTGTTGGTTGGGATGAAGAGCTGGGTTGTTGACAGAGACATAGCTACCCTAGATCTGAGAGTCAGAGCTGAACAGGAAAGTGGCTGGGAAAAAGGCGCACAGATGGCAGAGGAGCTCAGAAGTGTCAGAGAGTTAGAACTGCAGCAACATGTTTAGAAGGGAGTTGGCTCGGAAGACAGGTCAAGGTGGGTGTGGTAGGAGGCTGGAGCTTAAGGCTGAAGAGATTGAAGACATCAGGGACCAGAGCAGGATAAGGGAAAGGAAGGAGATTGAAGGTGATGACTGGGAGGGACACACGGGCATGAAGGCCCCAGCCTGGTGAATGGGATGGAGAGAGTGAGCTGTATGCCAAGGTTCCCTTGGGAAGATAAGAACAGACCTNAGGCTGGCTGCACCAGAATGAGACCCTGTAGGTAACAGGGATACCAAGGGTCAGGGCAAAGTGTCCGGAAGAGCTAGACAGGAAGGATAGGGATGCCCAGAATGTAGAGTGGCCTGGATACACACTCAGACTTAAAATTTTATATAAATTATATATAAACTAGTCAGTACACATATAGATATCATTCTGGCTGCAGNAGAGACACTAAGGATGTGGAAAACCNGTGAGAGTGAGGAATATTTTGAAGCTNAAAACTGCTGCTTACAGTTGCTTTCTTTTTGAACACTAGAGGGCAACACAGCCACACTGAATGCAGGTCAAGTGTGTGTTAGGACTGAACTGTTTATTTGAATATCTTGCTTAAGTTTTTAAGAAAGTTACAGAGAAGGCCTTTTGACAGACATTCATGTATAGGGGCCTGGGGCAGAGACACAGTTAGATAAGTACTTGGTATCCCTCATCTCCTCTGAATTAGAGTTATAATTGCTCTGACAAAACACCATGACCAGAGAAACTTGGGGAGGAAAGGGTTTATTTGGCTTACACTTCCACGTTGCTGTTCATCACTGAAGGAAGTCAGGACAGGAACTCAAACAAGACAGGAACCTGGAAGCAGGAGCTGATGCAGAGGCCATGGAAGGGTGCTGCTCATTGGCTTGCACAGCCTCCTCTTATGTGGAACCCAGGATCACCAGCCCAGGAATAGAATCACCAACCATGGGCTGCCNGCCCTCCCCCATCAATCACTAAGAAAATGCCTTACAGCTGGATCTTATGGAGGCATTTCCTCAACTGAGGCCCCTTTTGTCAGGTGACGCTAGCTTGTGTCAAGTTGACATAAAACTAGCCAAGACATCCTACTTGTCACTTCCTAGTCACACATAAGAACTACCTTGTTCAAGGGCCCAGGTTTTTACCGCCAAGGCTAGTCCTTCACTCTGACTTATCTTGGTCGTGACAGTATCTAAGGTCTGGAGAGAGGCTGAGGGGCTGATGTTTTGTTTCTCCTACACCTGTGGGGCTGTGGTGACAGGGACAGCTGGCTGGCTGTGTCTGTGGTGTGGAGCAATCCACACAACTTTGTAAGATTTCTATAAGACTCTGGGAGGAGGANGGTTGTAATAGCATATGGCTTGGTGGTGATAAGGGACAGTGGGTTTGTTCTCCAGGGAATGGCGACCTATAAGAAGAATTTGTGTAAAGGAGGCAGAGGGGGCAGAAGAAAAGATGCCACCAGCATTGGAGCCCATCTGATCTTGCATGTCTAGAACCCAGGGGTGTGAGTGTCACTGTTGAAGAATTTGCAAAAATCTTATCCACCCTACTCTTTTATTTTTGGTTGTGAGCCGAGCCTTTAACGGCTGAGCCACCTTTAGCCCACCCACCCTATTCTGAAAGGGGCCTTTCCACTCTCACTCCCTCTGAGAGGCCACTCAGCTGTGGTTGTACAGTTGCGGGTACCTTCAAATGNCACTTCGGTAAGACTAAGCTGTAAGCCGCAGGCAGTCAGGGCTGGAAGGAAGATCAAGGACCTACAGCCACAGGCTGCTTGTAATTCAAGGAGTTCTGACTGTACCTTTGAAATTTCTCTTCCACAACTGGAGTGAGAAGGCCCACCTACAAAGGACAGTACAAAGTCACTGCCATTCCTTCCATGAGCAGGTTGGGAATGCAGTGCTGCAAAGATCCACTTGGGACACTAGAGATTTATGCAGGCCCTGGTGCACTTAGTGCAGTGGGCTAAGTACTAAGACAGAGAACTACTCAGCCTCCCAGGCTAGTGACCATTNACATGGGGAGGAAGATATGTCCCCAAAGAAGGGACACACTTTGTCACTTACAGCTCTCTTGTCTAGCTCGTTTCTTTAAATTTAACAAGAACACAGAAACACAGTTTGGTAGCTGAGCACTGCAATCCCATTTCCAGACTTTAGCCTTTCCTGACTGAGGGCCTTAGGAGAAATCACATGACCACAATTAACCAGATCTCTTTCCTAAATGGACATGAAGTCCTAAAATGTCTATGACTGTGAAAGCATTTAGGAAATTACCAAGTGTGGCATATGTGTGCTTTTTCTTTAGCATTTCCTTCTCTCTGCAGGAGACATCTGTTACCTAGGGAAGGCTCCAAGCCTCAGGTCAGACCCTTTAAACCACCACAAATGCTGCATCTCAGTTTCTGTGCACACTTCCCTTTGTAGGCTGCTTACCACAAGTGCAGAACAACCTTTATCATTGAAACCCTGTTGAAAGAGACGTTTGCTCTGAGCAGCGAGCACTTCCCTTGTTTTCTTAGTTGCCTAACACGAGTCACTTGAGCTAATCTGAACAGGAGACAAGGACCNGCTCTGGAGTCCCGGTCAAGGTTCTGTTTACAGATACTCTGCCAAAGGAGGACATCTGTCAGACTCAAACCTCCTTGGTTTATTACAGCAATTTCTTATCATAAGTAAGCAACAAGGTGTTTAAATTTCACACATGTGAAATACATATTGCGTTTCCTAGCAGGTGACAAGACTCCATCAATATTTTTTCAGTAACGCAGTTCTCAGATTAGAGACTGACTTAATGGATGTCCCTGACACTAAGGCGGGCCTCATTAGTAGTTCTATGTTCAAAGCCATTACTTCTTCCTTCTTGAATTTAGCTCATTCCTCACCCACCTGAGTCACAGGTTGGTGAGAAAGGAAACAGCAAGCCCCCCCTAATTATAAGCTCTTGAAGCAAAACTCTGCAATGTGTTAAAAGTTGTCTCAGAACCAGCCAACCTGTTTTCAAAGCCAAGGCCCACTATCTCCTAACTGCTCCCATCTTACAGTCTTGTTTTATAAAATGATAATATAAAATGGCTCAATGAATACTTTCTTTTTAAAAGTAGTACAGGCATGCTTTATTCAGTAATGATTATAACCAGGAAAGGGAGTATGGAACTGGGCTCCATTCTGAGTCCGGTATGAGCCTGTCAAGGTTCCTTGCTCAGGGGCAAAGTTTGGACCAGCAGATGGAAAATTACTAGAAAGGAAACATCAGAGATGGGAAGGATTTGGGTGAAGTAGACCTTNGTGTTCTTACTGAATATAGCAACTGTGAGGAATGGGGAATTTGATAAGGTATTGAGGGCTATCAGACATTGAGATGGGAGAGTCTCTTCCAAGCTTAGGGACTGGCAAGATGGCTCCATGGGTAAAAGTACCTCCTGCCAAGCCTCACAACTTGAGGCCAACCCCTGGAAGCCCCACAAGGTGGAAGGAGAGAACCTGAAAGTTGTCCTTTGCCCTCCACACTCACACTATGGCACGTGACTGGCCACCTGCACAAAGTAAACCAATAAATGTAATAAAAAATAAGAATAAACTGAGTTCTCATGACTCATCCTAAAACCATGTGGTCCAGGCCAGACGCAGAGACACACTAGGCTGTAGTTCTAGAGGGAAAAGCCTGACTGAAGTTTAAAGAATCTTTGTCAATATGACTATGAAATCAATAACACTGTGATCTATTGAGACAATACTGAATTTTAAGAATAAGTAGTTCTCTCTTTTTCTCTCTTTTTTAACCACTTTATACATTTTTAGGACTTAAGTGAGACAGTCTTGTTACTGTCAGCTACTCCCATCTCCAGCAGTGATGTTACCACCATCTTATTACCACCATCGTCATGGCAACCATCTTTGACTCACCACATCACTGGGTAAAGCGCCTNACATGACATCACAGGAAGCAGTTTCCACTTGTTGTATAAGTCATTCAACTTTGTGATGAATTACAGGCTTGGGACGCAGTCTGTCAGGATTTCATATTCAACTCCGAAAGCACTTCCAGTGTACTAGGTTCTGATCTGGGGAGGGAAGAAAACAATAACCCCCTTGCCCTCTCCCCTCACCCCTGGCTCCTATTTCAACTGCTGCTGCTCCCCCCGCCCTGTTCCTCCTCCTCCTACTCCCCTCTTCTTAAGACAAGGTCTCACTACATAGCCCTGGTTGTCCCCNGAACTCACCCACCTCTGTTTCCTGAGTGCTGGGATTAAAGGCTTTCACCAGTATACCTAACATTATTATTACTTTTGAAATTGTTTTCATACAATATATTCTGATCACAGTTTCCCCCCTCATCTCCTCCCAGATCCTCCCCACCTCCTCACCCACCCGACCCCATGCTTTCCTCTCCCTCTTTAGAAAACAGACAAACAAACAAACTAGAATAAAAAAGACATAAGAAACTCGCACAAGCTCTCACGTGAACACACGCGCATGCGTACACACAACTTCTTAATCAGTCCAAACTAACCCCAGAAAGCAATGGGCTGTAAAAGTCCACAGTGTAATTATTGACATTTTGTGGCCAACAGTTTACAACAGTCTTGGGAAGTATTAAAGAGCCCATGTGCTATTCNTCTTTTACAGAGCAGACACTTAAAGATAGTGACTTGCTGGAAATCTAAGAAAACGGGACTATAATTTTTCAGCTACTGGATCTTGGGCTAAATTCTGTGAAACCAAATTTGACTTTGTGTTTAATCACATGGATGTCATTATCTTCAGCCAATGTTTCCTGAGGAAACCTGAGCTGTGGAAACATCTTCCAGAGGGCGCCCGGCTGGCAGGTGTTTTCCACATCACTTGACTAAAGAGCTCTCTGAGTCTGCTCTCTCTGATGTGGGGTCAACAGCAGCTCTCAACTGGGCAGCTCCCTAGAACCACTTGGGGAGCTCTTTAAAAATGCCGCAAGCCCAACCACGCTGCAGGATTTTGCTTTGGGTTAGTTTGTGTGGTCCTAGGCATGGACATTCTTANAATCGTTGCCAGCCATTCTTGAGCATTCTGGTCTAGTTCTTCCTCTTTCGCCTTCTAAGTTTCCATACTTTCTACATATTTGTAGATTTTGCCAAATTAAAATCCCCTTGTAACTTTAAAATTATATTAAAAATATTTTTCAAGATCTCCAAGTGGGAAACAATGGGCCTCAGCTTTGAAACCAGGCCGGTGGGCTTTGTAGATAAAGTTATCAAGAAAAAAAGTTTAAAAAAACTTATAAGAATATTAAAACACACTAGGAATTAACCTGTTTGCTCTCCTATGACGTATAGAACTGGATTGTACAGAGCTGCCAGAGTAATTATATAGTTATGGCCTAGACACTGTCGCAGTGACATCTTCATTTTACAGGACCTAAAAAACAAACCTACAGTTTCCTTTCCAATTCCACTTAACACAATGAATTCTGACCAAACTGTCGCTCTCTTTGAAGCTTGCAAGTGATGATGTGAGACTGGATATGTAACCCAGTAACNAAGTGTCTGCCTGGCATATTTGAGGTCCTGGGTGCCATCCCCAGCACTGTAGACAAAACCAAACAAAACCCCAGACCCAAACCAGCTAAACAGCAGCAACATCAAAGAAAACAACCACGTGGCCTGAGTTCTACAAATAATAATAATGATTATGATGATGATAGTGATGATGATTAGTAATGATGATAATAATAGTGATAATGGTCATAATAGTGATGGTGATAATTAATAATCATACCTAAACAGCTGTTGCTCGTCAGACTTGCCATCTCTGTAACACACCTGACAAAAGAACTTAGAGGAGAAGGTTTATTTCTGCTCATGGTCGTGGGAGTTTCTGCCCATGGTTTTCTGACTCCATGTACTTTGGCAGGACATAATGGAAGTAGTAATATGTGGAGAGGGAGGCTGTTCACCTCATGGTGGACAGGAAACACGCAGAGGGGAAGGGACNGGGGATCGAGAGTGACCTTCAAAGCCACATCTCCAGTGACCTACTTTTTCTAGTTAGGTCACCTCCCAGAATAACATAGCCACCNGGAGACAAAGGGTTCAACACACAGGACTGTGGGGGACACTTCATATTCATACCATAGCAGTGATGTCTGGAGGTAATACAGATTGTAACAGGGACAGCAACATTGCCTTTATCCATGCTATTAGGAAGCCTTTGTACAAAGATGTTTGTTAGAGCTCTGTGTCCCTGCACATCCCTATTTAACACAAGTGCTATACGAGACTTCTTAGATATGAAATTTAAATGAAAGACCATATACCCTCACACTCACTGTTTTGGTTGAGCATTCAAGGACTTTGTCTGATGGATAGCACCACAGATTCTGTGCTAATATATTAGTTATTTCGTCAAATAATCCTANCCATATGTTTTAGTTGAGAATGATGTCTAAAAGGTTCTGATGAGCCGTAGTGATATACTACGTCCCCCAATATATTGTGTACCCTAATAAAACTTATCTGGGGTCAGAGAACAGAACAGCCACTAGATTAGACATAGAGGCCAGACTGGTAGCACACACCTTTAATCCCGGGACTTGAGATCTCATGTCTTTGCTTGGGAAAGACATACACGTTTAATCCCAGGAAGTAATATGACAGGACACAGAAAGATAAATAAGGTGTGAGGAAACGGGAACTTGTTCTCTTGAGGCTGAGGACCAAGAACTAGAGGCTTTTAGGCAGTTCAGCTGAGATCCATTNGGGNGAGGACTCAAGGCTTTCNGTCTGAGGAAACAAGNTCAGCTGAGGAGTTGGCGAGGTGAGGTTGGCTGTGGCTNGTTCTATTTCTCTGATCTTTCAGCATTCTTACCAATATCTGGCTCTGGATTTTTTTTNATTAATAAGATCTTTAAAGATTTGTGTCACAATGAGTCTCTAAGGGAGCAGTGAAGACTCCTTCAATAGAACACAGGGGGGAAATTAGTGTATTCATTTATTTTGTATTTGTCCAAAGTACCTAACAGAGACAACCAGGAAGGATTTATTCTGAGTCGGGTTTCAGAGGGTTTCAGTCCATCATGGCAGGGAGGGGAGGGCAGTCACGTAGTCTGTGGCAGCAAGAGAGTATAGCAGAGAGCCTGTCCNTGGCATGGCAGACCAAGGAGTAGAACAGGGTAGGAACCAGGGATTGGGTATAACCTTCAAAGGCTTGTCCACAGTGGCCCACTTCTGCCAGTTATCCCTACCTCCTGAAGTTTCCAGAATCTCCCAAATAGCACTGCCAGCTGAGGACAAATATTCAAACATGAACCCATGGGACATTTGGGATTCAAACCATGACAATGAACATTTNACACCCCTCTCACCACCACCGTGGTTCATTTCAACCTCCCGCCTCGAGAGAGAATCCCTTTAGCTGCACACTGGCTTTTCTAAGGCCTCCTTTTTAAAGGTGTGAACCATTCANGTCACAATGCCTTTAGTTTAGTGCTTTTTAGATCAGTTACTTATGTGCCGTCCATCAGTTCTCTCTTTTACTAATATCATCTGAAACTCTTTCCTTCAGTGAAGTCTCACCAGGCTTTGGCTTGCCTTTTTGGTGGTATGTGTTCAGAAACCCTCTATGTATAGGTGTGTAATAGCATCTTACACGTGAGAGTATACATCAGGAAGCCCTTTTTACTTCATCCACCCATTTGGCATATACCAGCAATCACTCCATGAAGTTCTTTTCTGATCTACTTGGTTGTTTTTGTCCAGGGAAGCATGGCCACATCTGTCGACTGCTTTACATAACCATGTAAAGTACCTATCCAAAAACCCACTTTTATGCTTCCTTGAATGGCTTGATTACTGTCCCTTCTGGAAGTCTGTAACTCTTGAGACCCACAACCCCCAAGTCTGTGTCCTTTTTTTTTTTTTAAATCAGTATTTTTCTAGTACTCAGTCCTGTGCCAGGACCCAGCGGGTGACTAGTTTGAGAGAACATGTCAGTAAGAACCTGCAATTTCTATTTTATTCTATTATTTTTTGTTGTTCTTAAAAAATGCTTTCTTGCTTAAACATAGCTACAGTTTCACTTTACCTAAGAGTTTTACAATACACTTTTAAAGCTAATGAATTACATAATGCTGACATATTAAAAACTTAGGAAAAGTAAGTGTGAAAAATATTGAATGTTACTGAAATGTTTGGTATTAAGTTGAATTTGGAACACATGCTGTAGTTTATTTTAAAGCCTTGTTAACACAGCAACTATTTTCATTTCTTTAAAGGACACTGTCCTTAGGCTGAAGTGATGCTGGAATTTGAGCATTTAGCTCTTAAATCTCTTTAGGGGTGTGCCCTCACTCCCATTTCTTTGTGTGATGGGTTGCTTCCCAAACTCTGATTGGAAATGAGGATGAGTGAGATTTTTCTTTGCTATCTAAAATACAAGCGCCCCCTAGAGGCGGAGTGTTCTGCAATGAGCTATGGAATGGCTTCAGGCCTTCCTGTCCTGGTAGGGAGGAGATGCCACCTTTAGCCCCCTGAGCCAGGAGCAGCCCTGGCTGCACCTGAGACTGTCATCTGTATGCTCTTACCAGCCATCGTTGGAGCTGTTTTCTCACATGACTTTCTCGTGTGAGCGTTTGAGATTGTTTAAACTAAAGATTAAACGGCTGTGAACCGGGTGCCTCTTCACAAAAAGTTTATGTGAGGCCGGGCGGTGGTGGCGCTCGCCTTTGATCCCAGCACTCCGGAGGCAGAGGCAGGCGGATCTTTGTGAGTTCGAGGCCAGCCTGGGCTACCGAGTGAGTTCCAGGAAACGTGCCAAAGCTACACAGAGAAACCCTGTCTCGAAAAACAAAAAAAAAAAAAAAAAGTTTATGTGAAGCTATGGGAAGAGTTGTATCAATGTAGTAAGCCATTAAAACGCCTCTTTATTATTTTCCAGTAATTTAGCTCAACTGATTAGTACTAGCCTTAGAACAAAAATGAAATCTGAAAGAAGCCACTCCGCAGATGAAGAGAGCAGAGAAACGCTGCCGGAAGCACAGGGCTGTTTCACGGTAGAGCTGGCTGAGCCGCGCACCAGCTAATGAAGGGTGGATGCTGCGTAGGTTCGGTGTCACGATGCTCTGTAATAGCAGACTGTATGGTCATGTATGTTTTATTCATCCTTTGTAATGTTTTCCAGAGGGATAACCAATTGGCTGATAAAGTAACAAATGAAAAGTAACCCGACTCCATTGACCTGCTCAACTCAGCGGCAAGGATGGAAAGGAGTGGCGCTTAGCTCTGCCACAGTGGGACGGGTATGGAGTAGGGCTCCTTTCCTGCCGCCGCCGACGTTTCTCTGCACACCTGCTTCCAGACCCCGGGAAAACAGCAAGTTCTTCCTGTCAGAGGACAGAATTGGAGTCATAGGAACAGGTACTGTGGGGTATTGGAAACACATCTGAAGTGCCCCATCTTCAGGTTGCTGTTTATGTAAATACTAATGCAATTAAGAAGCGTTTATGTCCAAGTAGCAAATAAATGATTATCCTAGGGACAGTGATTACTTTTAAAACATGGCGAGTTATTTAGATTGTGAGAAGTCCCAACAAAATGGCAGGGCCTGTTCGTTTCCCTAGTGACAGCCACTGCAGGGTATTGTCTGTGTTTTACCAGCCCCGGTCCACACTCATGTCTTCTAGTTATGTAAGAACCATGCTAAGAAAGGCATAGTTTGATTTTTTTAAATTTTTCATAATTCACGTACTGCAGCATGGAAGAAGAGCACTCTTGGATCCCTGGAATTAGAGTTTTTAGAATATTAGCTTTATCGTGTCGCAGTGCCCATCTCCAGCACAGCACTGAACCTGCTTTCAGTTTTAACTATGACCCAGAAGCAGGTGAGCAGCATGCAGTTTGGTGACAGTGGTCAGTGCTTTAAGATTTTATGATGCTAGTAGAATTACAATGCAGCCAAAAAGTCATTTTCAGTTCAGAAGATTAAGTATCACATACAGGATGACCAAACATCAATTACTTGATGACTTGCAAGGCAGCATTTCTTCCATTGGATGGCTTATAGAATTCTGCTTAGGAATATTAGAATTGAAAAGTATTAAGAAGAATTTATGAAAATTAAATTTACATGCAGGATTAAATAAAGTTATGGGCACATTATTTACTACTGGTTGTTTGGGAAGAGGTTTTATAGGCAATTTTGACTGTGGTTGTCTAGTTGGTATTTCTTGGGATATAATATCTTCATTTTCATATAAGGATTTCTATGTATTACTCTCTCTGAGGTGAAATGACATCTGAATAATACATGAAGAGTCTGGTTCTGAGCCCAGTGAGGAAATGAAGCATATATTGTTGCTGCTTACACATGAAGAAAATGTGCAGTTTTCCTGTACATTTCAGAGCCAGCCAACTAATAACCACATTGGCCAACTTTTTATTATGTTCCAAATAGAATGCAAATGCCTCAGGGCATTTTTAAGTACCTTAATTTAGAGACATTATATGTCTAAAGAGAAACCTTTTGGGCATAAGGCAAAGAGGGCATAAAATACTGCAAACTCTACACCACCCATCATGGGTATTGCCAATCTATACCATCAGGCAATAGTCCACTACTACATTTAACTTAGCAAGAATAAATTATAACACAGATTTCTCAGGGAAATGATGATTTGAAAAACCTCGTAAACTGAAGGAGCACAATGTTTACCTGGATATAGATTTCTATATAGGAAACTGAGCAGTGAAATCTGTCTTTATTTTTCCATTGGGAAGAGAAATGTAGGAAGGCGTGGGCCTGGAGGCAGGGAAACATCCCATGATGATGTATCCAGGACTTTTCTCTGGAGGGCTTAGGCATAGCCCAATCTCCCTGTTCCACACCAGGGACAATTTTGAAGGCAGCCTTCAAAAAAGTACTACANTGGTGTCTGAAGATATTGCCAGGATCCCTGGCCTGCCTTCCTCCCAGTGGAAAGTGTACTGAATCAATATGCAGGCACTCTCATCCCTAGGAACCTTGGGTGTCCCCTGTAAAACCTGTAAATGCTAATGGCTAGGAAGCTTTGCNTGTAGACGCACTTATGCCTGGTAAAATGATGCTGGATACCAAATCTAACATACTCACCTCCTATCGTGGACTGGCCAGCAGGGGTCAGCACTGAGAACCAGGAGCTTTGGAAAGGAAGGTGAAGAGTGCTTTTTTCATAGGAGGCAGGGGCAAGTTTAGCAAAGACCAGAAGGCCTCAGGGCTGGGGCGGTGTGGTTTCCAGAGCCCTGAGGGCAGCTGTGGGTCTATTTGGAGATGCCTAGAGGAGTTTTGATGAAGAGAGCATCTTCTTTCCTACTTATTTAGCTTACAAGCTAGTGTGCAGGCAGAAATTCCTAAAGTTTTATGTGGCTCTTGCATTTCTTTATTTTTAAGTATCTCCTCCTATCTTCCTTTGGGAACTCCCTCTTAGTCTACAAACTGTCTCACTGTATGTGCTGAGAGAAGAACCTATCACAGTAGACCTTAGATCCTCTTGTCCCTTCCGGGGGCCTCTCATTCTGGACACAGCTGCAGGCCACTCACAGCCCTGGTCAAGTACAGTGTAAGGCTGCACTGGGTCACTGTCATGCCATTCAGGAGATTTAAATACTGTGAACGTTTTTGTGAACTGTTAGGCATCTTAGCCAACATGATACACAAAAGAACACAGGCTTTAGAATCAGGTTGATCCAAACTCAACACTCACCTGTGTGAACATGGCCAGTTTTAGTTCCACTGGACTCAATATTATCAATCAAAAATAAAATAAAATCTGGGACAATGACATAGATATTCACACTTGTGACCACTTGGAAGCTACCAACTCATTCTAAAAGGTTTCATAAGGTGACATTAATATACAAATTGTTAATTTTCTATGATTAAAACAATAAAAGACTACCCAGGTCCTAACTGTGAGTTTAACCAGCTGACTTGGGTACTATCCAGAGACCAGACATTGCTGAAGGCCAGACTTCCTGTAGCTCTGTTTTCTAGGGTGATGCATAAACTCTTCNTGTTTATTATTTTAAAAAGGGAAAGAGTACTCCTGTGAGTCAGGTAACTCATGTTAACATAACCAATCTATGCCCTCCCTGTGGGCAGACCTTAGAGAAAGGTGATTTCTCACTGGGATGCGAACTTATTTGTTTACTATGGATTTTCTTCCTTAGAGAAGGCCCACAATGGAGCCACATCAGAATCAGAAGGTGTGTAAGGAGCATGGAATAAGGTGAAACAAATATTTCAGAGCCTCAGACTATCATCTCTGGCTGTGTTTCTTTCCAGCAGAGTGGCATGGCCAATGAGACATAGATTCTTCAGCTTTTCCCTTTGGTANTATCTGGATGGCACTCAAGTCTTCGCCTCTGCGTTTGCCTTTCTGTACATGTCCATGTCTGTTGTGGTGTGAATGAGAAATGTCTCCCATAGCCTCACATGACTGCACACTTGGTCCCCAGCTGTTGGTGCTTTGGGAAGGTTGGGGGACCTTCAGGAGGTAGAGTCTCACTGGTGGTAGGCCTTTAAGGGTTTGTAGGCCCTACTTCCTGTTCACTTTCTACTTTCTGAGTATGGCTGTAGTGGGACCAGCCAGTTTCCTGCTCCTGGCGGCATATATTCCCTGCCGGTTGCTGTGTCTTTTCTGCTATGAGAAACTGCACCCCTCTGGAACTGTAAGACAAAATGAATTCTTTCTCACTTAAGTTGCTTTGGTCAGGGTATTTTATCACAGCAACAGAGTTAAACTAAGGCAATGACTAATTACTCTTCAAAAACAGCACAGAGGGAATCTGGTTCCGTCTGTTTTATTATTTAGTTATCCAAGGTTTCCATCTGGTCTTACAAGCCCAGGAGACATTTATCTCTTTAAGATAACTTTAAGACAAGGTAGTTCTTTCNAGATCCATCATGCCCTGACCTCCCAGTTTGAATTCATGCTGTCTCTCTCTGGCATTATTCAGTGCCGATACCAGGATCAAGTGATATGACACATGCAGAGATGTCCTTCTGACACATAGATGATGCTCTGTAAGTGCTAGTTCCCTGTTCTCCATCCCTTCTGTGCCATACAAGAACTTTAACAGCCTTATTGGTCAGAATATGTCCACAAACACGGACCACAAACTTTAAGAACTAGAGTATAGTAGTGAAGAGAGACATCTGAGTGAGCAAGCATGTTTCACTGAGCATAGTAAACAAACTGTTCCCAGACCCACAAGCTGTGGAGAGAAATGTATCCTCACTGTTCAGTGTACTGCTCTGCTGGCAAGTTCTAACCTGTACAACCACAAGGCCTCATCATCATCCCTGCATTTGAAGAGGGGCTTGAAGCTGCACCCTTCACTCTGATCCTTTGTCCCTAGTTTATATTGACATCATTGCTTTCCTTATTGATCACACCTGAAGTAGGTGCAGTGTTACCCTATGCTCCTCCCACACCCACCCTTCCCACCCTCTCAGGTCTTACATCTTTCTGGCTCCAAGCATTTCCAGACATCCCAGAGGTATGACAAATGCTTTCAGAGGTATTATTGGGTCATCTGAGAGCTGTCCTCTCAGAGCAGGCCCAAAGGTGGTGGCAGCAATGTCTCCTGACTGCCAATCTTCTGCCTCTGCTTCTCCTGGAGGAAAACTCAGGTCTTTGTCTGTCTGAGGCTACTTCTCCCTGGTATGTGGTCTCAAAGTTCCAGACCTTTGTCCTTTATAAATCCTTAACAAGTGTCTGGAAACATCTCTTTCATTTCTAACTCTCTCTCTCCATAAGCCAAGCCTGATAATGCAGGCTTGTAACCCCAGCACCTAGGAGAGTTGTTGGTTCAAGGTCAGCCTGGGTATACCATGAGAGGGTGGATTTGTTTTAAGTATTCTAGGACTATCCGTTGATTTATGAGAGCCATGATGTCCTAATTAGCTTTAATTGTCAACTTGGCACATCTTTTAGTGATCTGAGGAGGAAGCCTCAACTAAGGAATTGCCTGGATCAGATTGGCCTGTGGGCATGCCTGTAGCGGGGTTGCCTTAATTGCTAATTGATGTTGGAGGATTCAGCCCACTGCAGGCAGCACCATTCCCTTGGTAGGTGATGCTGGGTTGTATAAAAAGCTAGCTAACACACATACAAATAACGTTGTGCAGACTGAGCAGGTTGTATTTATGTATTGGAAGTACATACATATATATATATATATATATATATTAAAATTTGAAAGAGAACAAGGAGGTATTAGAGGGAGGAAAGGGAAGGGGGAAATGCTGTAATTATATTATAATCTTAAAAAATAATTTTAAAAAAGCTAGATAAGCATGAGCTGGAGTGAGCCAGCAAGCAGCATNCTCCATGGTTTCTGCTTCAAGTTCCTGCCCTGACTCCTTCAGTGATGGACAGTGACCTGGAAGTATAAACCAAATAAATACTTTCTCCCTCAAGTTGCTTTTGGTCACGGCGTTTTATCACAACAGAATGAAACCAGAACACAGGGTGTCTCTCTTGTTTTATGAGACAGATGACAAAGAGTGAATACATTTTTTTTCTCCCTCAAATTGAAACCGTTTTGAATGCTGACTATAGAGAAAAGTCAAGACAAAAGAAAAGATAACTGGGCTGGGAAGATGGCTTAGTCAGTAATGTGGTTCCCTTACCAAAGTGAGGACCCAAGTTCCCAGTGTCCACAGAAAAATCCAGCTGCAGTGGCACACACTTTTAATCCTAGCGTAGGGGAAGCAGAGACAAGTGGATCCTGGGGCTAGCAGGCAAGCTAGCCACGCCAACCGAGTGAGTTCCAGGCCAGGGAGAGACCCTGTCTGATAACAGAGATGAGGGGATTCTGAAGAAGAAAACCTGAGGCAGACTTCTGACCTCTTGATTCATGTGGCACATGTGCACCCACGCGTGGATGTGTGCGCGCATGCACACACACACACACACACACACACACACACACACACAAACTGCTTGCTGTGCTTTGATTTTTCCTTAGCTCTCTTGAATAGTTCTCCCCAGGCTTCCGTCACCCGCATCAATCAGTTTCTCTTATCTCTACTGGGAATAACTACATAATACATCTGGATGTATTTGGTTCATATCTCTTAGTATATCACTTATTTTTCCGAAATTATTCTTTGCCAAGGACCTGGTAAGCACCTTCAACTTAAAGAACAGAGATTTAAGAAAAAGCCACAATAAATTAGCATGACTGGGAGGAGATTCCCCAGGAATCACCACAGGTGTTTGAGAGTGTAAGGTACTTGGCAGCTGTGGTGGTTTGAATGAAAATGGCCCCCATAGTGAGTGGTGAGTGAGCTCATAGTGAGTGGCACTATGAGGAAGTGTAGGTGTGGCCTTGTTGGAGGAAGTGTGTCACTGGATGTGGGCTTTGTCGCCCAAGCAAGTCAGGCCCAGTGGCACTCTCTCTTTCTGCTGCCTGCTGATCCAGATGTAGAACTCTCAGCTACCTCTCCAGCACCAGGTCTGCCTGCATGCTGCCATGCTTCCTGCCATAATGATAAGGGACTAAACCTCTGAACTGTAAGCCAGCCCCAATTAGATATTTTCCTTTTTAAGAGTTGCCATGGTGCCAAGCAATGGGCGTGCACGCTTTTAATTCCAGCACTCAGGAGGTA
>LZPO01027694.1:47639-73631 GCA_001675575.1 Neotoma lepida | reverse complement strand
TTCTTCTTCTTCTTCTTCTTCTTCTTCTTCTTCTTCTTCTTCTTCTTCTTCTTCTTCTTCTTCTTCTTCTTCTTCTTTTCTTCTTCATTCTCCTCCTCCTCCTCCCTCCTCTTCATCTTCTTCTTCTCTTTCTCTCTCTCTTTCTCTCTCTTCCTCTCTCTCTCAACGTTGGTTAAGAATTTGTCAATCCTGTTCATTTTTTCAAAGAACATTTTTTGCTAGATTGTATGTCTTGTTCTCTGATTCTCATTTCATTAATTTTGTCCTTATTAATTTACATCTATTTATTTGGGTTTGGCTAGTTTTTGTTTCCCTAGGCCTTAAGGTAAGTTACAAAATCTCGGCAATCGCTCCAATTAAACACTTTAATTATGAGCAGTTATATTCATCTTATACATCAGCACTGCCTCAGCAGCATCTCAGGTCCTATTAAGTTCTGGTTTTATTTTAATTTTGTTGCAGGAATTTAAAAATTTCCTTGATAGGTATTTTCTTTAAGTGACCCCTTGTCCATTCAAGAATATGTTGGTCAGTCTTTAGGTACTTGTATAATATCTGTGATTTCTCTTGCTATTGCTTTCTAGTTTTATTCCATTATGATCTGATACATGAGATCACTTGAATGCTAATTTGGAAGAATTTCCGTATGCTCCTCAGAAAGTCTACCCTACAGCTGTTAGATGGCATAGTCTGTAACGTGTGTTGAGTCCATTTGATCTATGGTGCAGATTAACTCCGAAGTTGCTTTGTGGATTTTGGGCTGAATCACCTACCTATTGGTGAAAGTGAAATGTTGAAGTTACCATTACTCTTGGGTCAGAACCCAGCTGTTCTTTTATGCCTCTTAATATTTCTCAAAACTGGGAACCCCAGTGTTTGATACACACATTCTCACACTTGTTATATTTTCTTTTCTTGTGTTGCTTTTGTTCTTCCTTTGAGACAGGGTCTAAACTTACTATTTGCTTGAGGCTGGGCTTGAACTCCCAATTCTACCCTCTCTGCCTCCTAAGTGTCACAATTACAGATGATTATAGGTATACATCACCATATCTGGCTCTGTTATATTTTCCTCATGGGTTGTTTGCATTATTAATATATAGGGGCTGTGTTTATCTCTTCTGGATAATTTTGGTTCAGAGTTCATTTTATCATCTCAAGATGCCTATGCCAGCTGGGTTTGAACTTCTACTTGCTTGGTAAATCAACTTCCATAGTTTCCTTCTTAATCTGTGTCTTTGCCAGTGTGGTGTTTTACTGGGAGACAATGTATGATTTTATTTTTGTCTTTTAACCCAATCAACTAGTTTTCATCTTTTAATTGAAGAGTTAAAACCATGCAAATTTAAACTTTTTATTGATAGAGGTAGTCTAATTCTTGTAATTAAAAAAATGGTTTACTGATTGTTCTTTTCTTCCTCCTGTTTGTCTTGGGGTTTTGCTGGTTTTCTGTTGTAGACCTGATGATTTGTTTCCAGCTTCCTTTCTTCAGATATTCCTCTCAATAGTTGTATTCTACGCTGTGTTTTCTTGATTTTTTTTTGAGACTTTCTTGAGACTGTTTTTCTTCCTCTGTGTGTTTAGGATTCCTTTAAGTGCTGTTCGGCGGTGCTTTAGTTTGTGTTTATGCTGAAGCGTTCTTATTTCTCCATCAATTTTAAAAGATAGTTTTGCTGGGCACAGCAATCTTGGTTGGAAACCATTGGCCTCAGGGCTTGAAATATATACTTATATAAACTCCTGCCTTGGGGTGATTTCTGATGGTTTTTTAATGTGTTTACTTCTGTAAGTGAGTTAGAATTTTCCCTTACAGCTTTCTATGTTGTTTGTTTCAATGGCATTTTGACTATAGTGTGTCATGGAGAGGTCCTCCAGTCAGGCCTATTTGGAGTTTTAAATTGTCTATACTTACATATTCATTTCTTTCTCTAGACTTGGAGAAGTTTCTGTGATTTCATTAGATTTTCTATGCCTTTAGTTTTTAAAAATATCTTAGCTCCGTCTACACCACTGTCTAGGGTAGATTTCATCTCCTATTTATATTCTATAGTTTTTTGAATTTGTAGCCATGTTAACTTTTNTGTATTGATATTTAAATGCAGTGTTCCACCTTTTCCACTNCCCCTGGTATNCAAGACTATTGGTGAGACATTTCCCTTTGTTTTCCATTTGATTCCATTTTCATTCTTTTCACCCTCCCTTCCCCGAGATTGCATTTCTTTTCCATTTTGCTGACTTTCTCATTTATGTTTCTGGGTCTATTCCTCAGGTCTTGAACTGAGCTCTTCTTTTAGGTCACTGGTTATTTTTATAACTAAACATATCAGTTATTCATCTGGCATTTCACCCATTTCAGTGTCTTTGAAGGGGTCATGCTGCCTTTCCTTTGCACACTTCTTGCATCTCTATTTTAGTTTGAGCATTTGTTGGTTTGGATGTCTCTNCCAGTTTTCTTGGAGCATGTTAGTTAGTGAGTAGCTTCTTTGGAGGGAAGCTACAATAACAGCAATACCATCAAACTAAACAAAATATAGACATACACTTACAATTGACTAAAGCCTAGTCATACACCAGTCACCATAAAATAGCAAATGGCAAAAGCAGAGTAGAGCATGTGGTAAAGTTAAAAAATCATTGAGAGTAAATATAGAAAAGCTAGCTGAATGAGATAAAGGGGGCAGGAGAAGGGGGAAATAGAGGGGCAAGGTAAATAAAGGGAAAAGAAGAGTATAGAAGAATGTTATAGAGAGGAAAGAGGAAAGTTCAAGAACTTGAAAATAAAAATATCCCCAATAATGGAAAAATACATAAGTAAAATTAATGTAAGGATGCAAATCAAATATAAAACCTTAAAAAAAAAGGTAAAGCCAAGGTACTACTCAAAATATAGTAAAAAGGAGAGGAGTAGGCAAAAAGAAAAAGGAAATAAAAGGATTGCACAGGGTGACGGTCACTGTTGATGATGAACTTAAGAGGATCTAGAGTCATTTAAGAAACAAATCTCTGGGTATGTAGGTAAGGAAGTTTCTAGATTGGGTTCACTGAGGCAAGAAGACCCACCCCAGGTATGAGCAGCAGTATTCTGTGGATTGGATTGCTGGACTAAATAAAAAGGAGAAAGTAAACTAAATACTAGCATTTATAGCTCTCTGCTTCCTGACTGTGGATGCCAAGGGCCAGCT
This sequence comes from Neotoma lepida, assembly GCA_001675575.1. NCBI lineage: Eukaryota > Metazoa > Chordata > Mammalia > Rodentia > Cricetidae > Neotoma > Neotoma lepida. The sequence continues at coordinate 70,449 of LZPO01027694.1, read as the reverse complement.
GCTTCACACACCTGCTGCCATGACTTCATCGCTACGACAGACTGTAATCTCTAACTGTGAGCTCAAACGGCTCTTCGTTCCTTAACTGGCTTTTAGTGTTTATTTTGTCACACAACAAGAAAAGAAACCAATACACATACATCAATAAAATCATAGGCATGGCAAAAACCTGGAAGTTTCTCTTTTAAGACTATAAATAAGGTAGAAATACTGCTAAGACTCCAGCAAAAGTAAAAGAGAAACACAACAGGAAAGGGGTGCTGCAGTGGCTTTCTTTGGGGTCCTCTAAAGCTGGAGTCTTCTGGGTGAACACAAGGAAGTGATGATCAGTTGGATTCGTATACTCTTGTCTGTTCTATGGTTCATGCTGGTGCTGAGCCTGCACAGGTATCAGGTGTCTTCCAGAGCTGTCTTCATGTTACCGTCTTTCCTTCCTGGGTACCAAGAGATTCTACTAGCCGTATTAAGGTTCTCACATCTTCCCAAAGATGCCTCAGTCTGTACACTCGTGTTCTAGACAGGATACCCCCAGGTATACTGGTAGTGGGGAAAGCAACCACAGCACTGAGACATGTATAAATGGCTCTGTCTCTATTCTTTCCTGCTAAGTATTAAGTACCTTGCTAGAGAGATGTGACTGTTGATGTCAGAGCAGCCCCCTGGAGTTTGAGAGTTCTCAGTTTTTACATAAGTGAACCTTATGACAGATAGTTTGATCTATCTCTAGGTGTTGACCTACCTGTTGACTTCAGGCTTGTGTTTATCAAACTCCTAAGTTCTCAAATGATGAGATTGGCTTCTAGACACTAATGATGGCACTACATTCCCTTGTGCATGTCACTTCCTGAGCCAAGCCTCTTGCCACCTGCTTCTCAGTGTCTGTCTTTCCTGCTTTCTGAAGCTGCCTTCTGGATCTGTCTTCATGTTGGGGCTATATGGTTGACTTCAGGCTCTCTGACTTATGATTATCCCTATTTTCAGACCCTCAGGTGAGCTCAGTTTTAAACATTGGGTCCCCTTCAAGATTGTGCCTAACCACAGACCTCTGAGCCAAGGGGCGGAGTATGAAACGGAATTTCCCTCCACTGCTGACTTGGTCCACCAGTCATTCAGTCTCACAGAAAACTGCAGCTGGCTTTGAGTTTTAGGAGAACTGTGGGCTTGCCTGTGGGTAGGATTGTCAGCCTCTCTGCATTAGAGCTACCGGGNTTGTCTTTTAGATGAAGTTTCTGCCTCCCCCATTCCACATTGCAGAGCTGTGTGTAGGGTGCTTTTTGCTGAGTCACCCTTCTGTGCCCCAGCACCTTTCAGGAAGTTGTGTTTACCACCTTCCTGAAGTCTCTTAGCTCTTTATTTTAGAATTTTTAAAAACATTTTTATTAATTAATTAATTAGTGTGTGTGTGTATGTGTGTGTGTGTACAAGAACACACGTGTGCATGTGTAGAAGTCAGAAGACAACTTGTTGGAATGGGTTCTCGTCTTTTACCATGTGGGTCCCTCAGGTCATGCTCAGGTCATCAGGTTTACTGGTAAGTACCTTTATCTGCTGGTCTGTCTTACCTTCTGATTGTCATTTTATCAAGTGTTAAAAATGCACTTTCTTCCCTTGCAGGGGGCAGGATCCAAAATGCATAACCTTCATGGCTATTTTTTCCCTCTTTGGTTTTGCAGCTTGAGAAATGGAGTGTAACATACCCAACCAAAGACACCGGACTATGTCAACAACAGGAGTAACTCTCTATGAAATTCTTGGTCTGGATAAGGGAGCATCATGTGAAGAAATTAGGAAAACCTACAGGTACCATGAAAGTTCAGTGGGGACAGTTCCTGTGCTACTGGAACCACCATTGGTGGTTTCTGGTGACTGGCAAGTGGTACCAAATTAAAGACATAAGCTTCTTGCCAGGGCCAGGTGATCTGAATTTTGGACTCGTGTTTCCTATTGTGTAACATCAACAGTTCAGAATAGATAGGCATAGCAGTGATTTTTGAAAGAATTCCTGTGTGATGCCCAGCCTGAGGGAAGGATAGTTAGTACTCTAGAGGCTGGAAGAGGAAGTTATCAGGGAAGAAGGAGGAAGGAAACCTAAGCCAATCACTAGCTGAACTTTAACCCATGTGACATGACATCACTACATCCGGTAGATAGGTTTGTTAAAAATGCTGTACTGTCAGTCATACTGTTGAGGCCTCAAGTTTGGATCTTTTCATAGCTGATTTGCTTCTAATAGTTACTGGAGGGAAAAACTGAAATATCATTTTACTTAAAATTCTAAGGAGTAAAAATACATGTGAAGTATAAAATCGCTGATTTTAAACTATCACAAATGAAGCTAATGTGCATCTATAATTTTACCTTAAGATAATTTTCATGGAGAGTTTGCTTCCTTCACCCTTTCCTGTCGAGGTAAGACAGTAAAAGGTTAAATTGAGTTTGTCTACAGTTTCCACCCATCTTTCTTTTTCCTCAGTCCTGTAATGAAAGCATCTTGATGTTATTAAATATCCTGTTTTCATGCCTGTAACCCATGGTTGTTCTCAACTTAGCTGGTCATTTTACAAGCTATTATTTAACATGGAAGTCCTTTTAGTCTTTCTCTATGTTTAGCATCCTGTATATAAATTACAATATCTATTTCCTCTTGTTTCTTGTCTGAGGAATAAAGCTGTTCTTTCATAAGACAAAATGAAGCAAAACTTGATTATTTTAGTTAGTATCTTCTTGGTTTTATCTTAAACTGGGTTTTTTTTAAACTTACAGTTCTTTTTTAAATGTATGGAATTTAAAAAAAATTGAAATAGACAAATCGTTAGTAATTTCTGTTGTGTCGTGGTCATACTTGTCTTGGCTAAAAAGTCTCTCTCAATTACAATATTATAAAAAGATCATCTCCTTTCTCCTTTTAGTACATTTGTGATTTTGCTTTGACATGAAATCTTTGATCCTTTCAGGGTTTAGTTTGGTATGAGGAATGAGGCAGCATTCCAGACTTGGTTTTACCAAATCGCTAGCCCACCAATATTTATTGACTTCTTCAGTTTTGCCACTAAGACCTTCTTTGGCCTTGAGCTTCACCATGTGATGCACTATGGGAGCTGATGAGGCCTCAAGAAGCTTATAGAAGTGACAGTCCTTCAGGCCGCCATTTGGATCCAGCTTTCAGAAAATGGCGGAGGCTAATTAAGGTCAACGCAGATCTTCTAATGCGCATTTCACTTGGAGTGCTAGGGACAGAGAAGTCCTTACTGCTTTGATAGCCACCAGAGCTTCAGAAGTGTGCCTAGCAGTGGTGCAGCCCACAACTGATGAATGACCTTGTTGGAACATCACTGAATCTCTCTTAAGGCTTCAGGCTAAGCTGGTCTGTGGGGATGTTGGCCATGGGAGTCTGAGCATTTGGGGTTTAATAAATACAAAAATGAGGAGTTAAGCTGCGTCAAACTTCCTTTTCATTCTTAAAGCTCAATTTACAAATGTGACTTTTAATTGCCTTTATTAATTTTGGAAGCTGAGATTTCAGGTCATATCCTAATTAAGGCATTAATTATGCTGAGCTTCTTGCAAGTTTAGTAATCACAACATAAAGTCTTTTCATGTAATCAGTGTCTTGCCATTAATTTGGTTTTAATGTCAAACAAATATTATTTTTCAGCTGATTAGGGCACTAGCATTCTGCCCGAAGCATCTACTTCTATCTAAATTAGACATTTGTATTCTGCAAGTTATTCAAAATGTAGGAGCAGGCTGCAGATCCACTGAGAATATTATTCTTATATTCAGAGATCTGGATTGAAGCAGTGACAACATAGTGAAATTCAAGGCCAGTGAAATGTAATAAAATTACCAGCTGCTGTTCCATATGCTGTTTGATCTCCATTATAATCCTTGGTTGTCCTCTTGAAAACAAGACTGGGTTAGGAAGTTTCTTCTTTTACCTTATTCTTTTTTTTGAATAGATATTAAACAATATATTCATTGACTTAAAATAAAAACATACACCTTCCAGGTTACCTCCTCAGGACAAACAATATTATTAATTCCTTGTATACCTTTGTAAAGAGACCTCATGCCTATATGAGCACATAGGACTTCCAGACCGGGCAAGATAAAGTAGAATTATCTCTCCCTGCCCTTCCTGATATGCTTGGCTACAGTTCTTGAGCATGATACAAGAGACAATTAAAGAGAACTCTGACAGCTAGAAGGGGTGAACTGGCTGGTGACGTCAGGATCAAAGGAATAATGCAGCCACAGAGCATCCTATGACTCTTCCACTCCTCACCTATCAGAAAATAACCTAGTCAGGGTATTTTCCAGTTCCCACCTGTTCTTCCAGCAGAATAAACCCAGGTAACCTTAATATTTCCCCAACTTCAACACATCACCCAATAACCCTAGACAAGTGCTGCATAATAGAAAGATTGTCAATTAAAAGTCCCTTGACCGTAAGGATAGGGAAGCACTTTCAGGTCTTATAGCCTGAGGCTCCCTCTTCCACTTAGAGGCTCCCTTTGGCAGAGGACACTAGAGGGGTTCTACGCAGGCAGTCAGTCCTGGAAGTGCGCTTTAGTCAGAGGAGGCCAGAGATTCCCTTCCCCACCTGAAAGCACTCAGCCTAAATGAAGTCCCCTCAGCTTCCCAGGTACCATAAAGAAGGATGCCAAAAGGATTTGGAGAGCTGGCTCAGCAGTTAAGAGCACTGCCTGCTCTTCCAGAAGACCCCGGCTCAATTTCCNGCATTCGTGTGGGAGCTCACAACTGGGTGTAACTCTAGTTCCAGGGGATCCAATGCCCTCTTCTGGCTTCAACATCCACATCAGGCATATATCTGGTACACAGACATTCAGGCACATCCATACACATAAAATATATACACCCATGCACGTAAAATCAAAATAAAGATTTAAACGAAGAAAGGCTCATAGGAGACAAACTAGTAAGTCAAAATAGCACCATAAAAGCTATGAAAATTAGATTATTGTTGGCACCACCCACAAAAATAAACTGAGACCTACACTATTTGCTATAATTAAAACAAAAAAAGAACCCAAATTCTCCTAAAGTTACAGTCAAGATATCCAGACAAGATTTAAATCACCTATCATAAAATGAACTAAGAAAGTCAATGTGAATGAGAAAGGTCACCTGACTCCCATACTGACAGGAGACAGATACTGAAAGTTAAACCCTAGAGGAGGTGAGGAAGGACTTAGCAAACTACAAATGATTATGAAACAAATGAAACTAAAAATTACAGGAAAGAACGCTTGCAGCAAAGAACCAAATGGACTTACCCAACTGAGAGGTAACAGAAATGATGCTAACAGGTTGAGCTGAGTAACAGTGCAGAAGACTCAGAACAGAATCCCCAGATTTGAGGATGGATCAGTAAAATTTACCCAGTCTGAACAACAGAGAGAAAATAAGTTGAAAACAACCAAGTTTTAGGGATCCGTGCCTCAGTAACAGATTCCTGTGCAGCACTGGAGTCTCAGGCGGAAAGAAGAGAGAGGACTGACTGAGGACTGAAGTATTTGAAGAATTAATAGCTGAATCTCCCCAAATTTGGAAAAACAAAAACAAAAAAACCTAAGGTTATAAGAGCCCAAGTGAATCCCAATAGGTTAACAAAAGAAAATCTAACTCAAACACGACATCATTAAACTTTTAAAAACTAAAACCAAGAAAAAAGACTTGAAAGTAGAGAAAAACAACATCCTAGCTATGGGGAAACAGCAACGTGCGTGACAGACCTGAAGCAAGAGTCTGGAAGGAAGCGGGCCCAACATTTTTCAAGTCCTGAAGGAGAACTCCAAATATGGCATCTCATGACATTGTATTTCAGCTATTAGGGGAAGTTAGGGAAGTTAAGAAATCCTCAGACAAAAGACATCCAGAAGAATTTATCACTAGTAGATCTACTCTTGGAGAATTGAATAAACTTATGTTCGCCCATACACATGTGAACACGCACATGCACATAATACATGCCACATACACAAGCACACACACACACAAATTTTTAAAAGAATTACTTCAAGAAAATTTTCAAATTACTAAAAATAAAATGAATGTCATATCATTAAGAAGAAATTGACAAAGTTGAAATATGAGTAAAATAAGACTACCTTCCCCATGAGTTTCCTAAATTATGAACTATTGGATCAAAAGTTCCACCACCACATGACATTCTATGGTCCTGGATGGCAGTGAGATTTACACACTTTCCTAACACCAGGAAACACGGATACCAATATAGTCATAGATTATTTGAGGAATCCCACTGCAAACTACTAAGAAAACTATGTAATAACTCTACAAATAATCAACATGTAATCCTAAAAAAAATGCTCAGATAGCCCACAGGAAGACAAAAAATAGAAAATGGGAGAAGAAATAGCAAACAGAAACAAAATGAAGAAAAAAAGAGACTTAATCTTTAATATGAGATGTATATTGTCAGTAGCCAATTACATATGTCTCTTTTCTTAAATTCGAATATACTATCCATCCCAGTTCATTCATTACCTTTTAACAATATCTCAGCAATGAACAGTTCAAAAACACTCTTATTCTTTTTTTTTAACTGCTGTGATACAAATGTCCCATGACCTCATCAGTTTTTTGTTGACTGTGGTTTTAGTGTGACATGTGCCCCACAGTTTCTATGTCTGAAAAGTTAGTATTTAGTTAGGGGCACTGTATTGGAAGGTCATAGAACTTTTAAGAGGTGGAACCTGGGCAGAGGAAGTGGGTCATTGGAGGTGGGACTTGAGGTTATGAAGTCTGGCTGTACTTCCTGTCCACTCACTGCTTTCTAGGTACAGATGCCATTTAACCAACCACCCCATACTCCTACCACCATGCCTTATCTGCTGCAATGGATTGTATTCTGCCATGTTGTAAGCCAAACTAAACTTCTGCTTCCTTAAGTTGCAGTCTGTCAAATCCCCTCAAATCTGGGGATTCTGTTCTGAGTCTTCACTGTTACTCAGCTCAACCTAGTAGCATCGTTTCTGTTACCTCTCAGTTGGGTAAGTCTATTTGGTTCTTTGCTGTGAGCATTCTTTCCTGTGATTTTTCGTTTCATTTGTTTCATAATCATTTGTATTTGTCCACTACATCAAAAAAAAAGGAGGTAACTGATTAGGTGGTTACCCTTCCAGGCTGTGTTGTTAAACAGTATTTGACTTTCTCCTAGAGAGAAACCCCACTGGCCCAGAATGTCAGGGAGGGATGGAAGAAATAAAACAGTCTTCGTTTCCCTTCCCAGTTATTGTGTGTTGTAATCCCNAACCCCCAAAACTAGCATCCAAAGGACCCAGATAAACCGTTTACTTGCTCAATCCTGGTTGTTTCTGATTAGGAATCTGAAACTACAGCCTCCTCACTGCAGACAAACCAGGACATGGGATCTCACTCTAAGGATGGGAGAAGGAGAAATGTCCTCTAAGAGGGGCACACAAAATTAGGAAGGGAAGTTTTGGCACCTTTAGTCCTTTATTCCTTCAGAGAATTACCAAAAAATAGCTGCTTCAAAGACCTCTCTTCCCTCCCATACCTGTGGATAAATCCATCTCAGGGTCTGAAAAATGCCTTTTCCTTTTAATTTCTGAAATTCAACCCTTCATTAAGTAGCTGATCCAGTAGAGTTCCCTACTCCCCTAAGACAGCTGGGAAAGGGGACAATAGGAAGGCATTTATTGTGTCATTTTATCAGTCACTCAAGCTTTTGCCTTGTTGAGATTTTGTAGAAAGAAATGAGACCATTTTTCTCAAAGTCTGTGGAGCCCTTTGTGAAAAGGCACAATGAAAATACCAGGTACCATTGTGATTGAGNGAAGATCCTTGTCATCCTTCTCAGTCTAAAATTAGCCTGCCATTTGGTGCTACTGTTCAAAGGCCATTCATCTAGCTAGCACAAGGTCAATGTTCAGCCTGTATCTAAAGTGACATATTACGGAAAGTGAAACCCGCAATGTCTCCTCTGTCATCCTCAGAAAGGAATAAACTGTCTTTAGCACTGTGGACTTTTATCATTCTAAAGACTTTAGTATCCAAGGCTCATTTAATCCCATCTTCTCACTGGTGGGCAAAATCATTTCATCCTCACCAGTGTTTGCAGGAGATGAGCAATGTCTTCTTATTCCAGCACTTAGAAGTCCTACCACCTACTTAATGTATTGTTGGAAGGAGGCCCTATTAAAATGTTGATGCCCCCAGAATGTCAAAGATAACCTATCTTCCCCTCATTTGTCCTAACTTTAGCATGTTCGCCTTCCCAACTTAGTTTCTCTGAGTCAGTAGAGTTCTTAGGAAATTCATGAATGAAGCTGGTGAAAAAGGAGAGAGGTGTTAGTGAAATGTTAGGTGGCTAGGTAGCCGGGGACTTAATAGGGACTTGAAATGAGGGACTCGGGGATTTTCAAGTGACCATTTCAGCTAACTCAAGAACCTCAGTTGCAGTTTCTGCCACCTACGTTATTCTCAGGTTCCTTTCTAAGAAAGTGTGTGGAACCAAAGAACCAGGTCATTCCCATTCAGTGGTGTCCTCCAAGCCAAGCTTCCACCCTGTCAATGACACCACTTTGCCAGTGGCTCAGTGGGTATGTCTGTGGCCACTGTCTGACCCTGGCTCTGGTCCACCACTGTAGCTCCACTGCCTCTCAGTTAGATACAACTGCCCTGCATCTGTGTGCATCACCCATGCATGGCAGGCGATGCAGATGCTCCCTAATAACCACCCGAGGCTTCAGGTCCTCTGATGACTTCTGGCCCAGAAGTCTCCCTTAGTATTGAGACCTGAGCCACTAATCTCTGGTGGTGGGCTGTGACCCGGGGACGTATGGAACTGAGTACAGAGACCGATTTCCCCCTCTTCTCATATGTTCTGTTGAGCTCCCGAAGGGTCAGCTCTCATTTCCTATAGGATCTAGATATGTGCTCAGGGATGAGCCAGAGACTAGCAGCAGGGATGTCCTGTTCAGAAGCCCACTCCTGTCTGACAGGTGAATCTTTGCTTCTAGGTCAAGGTCATCATACATTGTTCTTTCTTGTAGATGGATTCTTTTCCAGAAGATTTCGGTCCCATGCCATGCTCAGATGGGCATCTCCAAGGCTGCCCCACTGGTTCTCCATGAGCTCATTTGAAGGAAGCCCTGGGGTTGGCTTAGATTCCTTTCTCAAAGGCTGCTGCCCCGACTTTCCAAATGTGGCCTGATATGTCAGATTTCCAGCAGTGAGTGACAAGAAGGTGTGCAATGAATCAAAGATGCAATCCCCCATAGTTCTGCAACCAGGCTGCCTTAAATAACTTGAACTGGTGAATTTGCCAAATTTAGCACTTTATCATTGCTGCTACTGATGGTCAAAATACATCGCTGGTGTGATTAGAGTCCCCCTTCTCATTGACACCAATAGCACATAAGCATTCTTACCCCAAAGCTACTGGGATGTTGTTCTGTACCTCACACTGCTACGTATTATAACAGAAGTCAGGAGGGCTGATGGAGCACTCAGAGATCACAAGCAGGCCTAGGGAGTTTCTGACAAGAGCAATAGCTTCATACAAGCAAGTTTTGTTCATTGTCCCATGATAACTTAGTACTGAGCACCAACTATGTGCTGGACATTAGTCAAACAGCAGTAAACCAGTTGAATCAAGTGTTTGCCTAATGCAGCCTGTATTCTGGGGAGGCTNACTAATAAACAAGTGAGACATGCAGTCTAACAGATGTTAATTACGGTGGAGAAAAGCAAGGCATGGCAGGAAGGTGGATGTGTTAGGTGTAACCTAGAAATTGCCTACTCTCTTCAAAATGTTCCGCCACACTAAATTCTTCTAAGTATGAAGTAGTGGTTAGGAGTGCAAAGTATGAAGCTACAGGAACCAGGACTTAGCTTCTCTTTCTCAGCCTCATTTTCTTAAAAAAAAGTAATGTGGATAAAGATACTGCCTTGGGATGGCTCCTGAGAATCATGTAAGATGCTAAGTGCCAAGTGTTTTACCCAGGTTGGAGAGAGAGTCAGATAAGTAGACCCATTGAACAGAGTCATCAAGCTCTGCCAGGACATGGTACAAGGCAACTCTCCTAGGAGCATATGTGTGATATCATATTTTGAAATATTTAGATTCTACTGAATACATTAAAAGGTTGGGGCTAGAAAAGATGGTTCAGAGGCTGAGAGCACTGGCTGCTCTTGCAGAAGATCCCAGGTTCAGTTCCCAGCATCTACATGGTGGCTCACAATGGTCCGCAACTCCACTTCCAAAGTATCTGGCACTCTCTTCTTGCCTCTGTGGATAGCAGGAATGCATGCAGTGCGGATGCATACATGCAGGCAAAACACTCACACATCATCTTTAAAGGATTGCTGCAGTTGCTAGGGGTATAACTCAGTGGGGAAGCACTTGCCTACTAAGTGCAAGATGCCAGTTTGATCCCCTACACCAAAAGAAATGAACAAATGAGTAAGTAAATAAGTAAATATAACTTTTATTTTAGCATGCTAGTGCTGATCATATTGTGAAGATCACATCCCTTGCAAGTTTAACCTTCACTTTTTTATACTGAGCTAAAAATGAGTTTCTCAAATTTGTTTTAAGGGATTACCAAGCAAAAAAAAAAGTTAGAACTCAATTGAAGGAGTTAGAGAAAGAAAAAAAAAGCAAAAGCAAAACTTCAATTGGGTTCTAACTTTTTTTTTGCAAGAAGAAGTAAAAGAAAGAAGGAAAGAGAGAAGCAGCAGACTAGACGGCTCCCACATTACTATGAGGTGCTCAGCAGGTCTTCTTTCCTATAAGGCAGAGCACTTTCTAGATGCTCCGTGACTTGCTGTCTTGTTGCACCAGGCTCATGATGTACTTTTTCTTTTCTGCGTCTCCCACTCCATCAGCTTTCTTAAGGGCAGACAGTGCCCCTACCACTGTGCTTCCAGCCCCAGCCCCAGGCTGCCGTTTGCCGGAGAGAAAACTCAAGTGATCAGCAAGTATATTTTGATTGTGTGATTCTGCCTGCTCTCTCCTTGATTGTGTTTTTATTTTCAGCTCTTCAGAACCATTTCTCAACTGATATATTTAATCATCTTGCTGGATAAGAAGTAGTGAACTAACTCTGCAAAAGTAGATGGGGGCAGATGGACAGGGAAAGGCCATGTCTTCTGTTCGGAGATGAGGGAAAAGATGCAGAGTCAGCTTAGAGAATGTGAGTTTTGTGTTTCTACTGTTTGGCAGCAGGAGGTGGGAAGAATGCTGTGAATTCAAGGGCAGCCTAAATTACGTAGTGATTTCTAGACCTTGTCTTAAAAAACAGCAACAAAATCTTATATGTTACATAAATGTTAATTTAAAATGTTTAAATATTTTGTGTATATGTGTGTGCCTGAGTGTATGTATNTGCACTATGTGTGTGCAGGAGACTGTGGAGGTCAGAAGAGGGCATTGGATCTCTTGGAACTCAAGTTACAGGTGGTTGTGACCCATCATATTCATGCTGGGAACCCAATCCAGGTCTTCTGCAAGAGCAGTAAGTGCTCTCTTAACAGCTGAGCCATCTCTCCTGCCATAAATGTTACTTTATATTTACACCAATGGTTATACTTTTAAGGTTATACAGAAATAAGATTAAGAAATTCAAAACACTAGGTGTCCATGGCATGTCTGATACAAGAGCCTACCAATATGTCAGCCCACTGATTAAGAAATCACACAAAAATCTAGTCCTTTCTTAGTTCCTTGGAGGATGGCCAAATGAAAGGAAGTTGGTTTTACACATCACTTAAGTCCCTGNGCTTTGTGGACAGTTTACCCTCTTGTTGACAGGGTATCAAGTATCTTTGTTCACAAGGCAGCAGGGAAATCGAACAATGCTTCTATTCTCAGTCACATGGAACTTTCTGGAAAAATTATCCCAAATTTGAAGTTGTGAGTCTTCTGAGTGGACCAAAATGAGGCAATTGCTGGCTTCACAAGGAGCAGGAAGAGTGTCATTTCTGTGGCAACTCCAGTCTGTGGTGTTTTTGCCCATCTTTATTAGCAATTACAGGTAAAGAGAGAGGCTGCTTGTGAATAAAGTGTGACTGTCAGGGGAATGCAGAGTTAATAGAAGAATTGTAAATATTTACAAGGCACAGTGATGATTCAAGCTCACAAGATTAATTGAAATTAATCTCTATCAGGCACTAATTTGTTTCCTGAATTCTAAAACCTTCCACTAAGAAGTATGTAAGGCCATGTGGGAGACAGTTTCCGGGTGGCCGCGTGACTTCCCTCCTCCTGGATGTCTTCATCTACTTCATCTTCTTGACTCTTCTGGGATCACCANCCTGTCCTTCCTCAGCACTGGGAACATTACAATCAACGGCATTTCCACTCACTCAGTATTTATTTCATACCACATGCTTATTTATGTTATACTGGGCGGCATTTTGAATTTTTCATTAATATGAACCCTATGTTTCGTCGCTCCCTCTCATCATGGTCTCACTGATTTTGCTCCTGATTTTGCTCATTATGGAAAATGTATCTTGCTAAATTTGTTTTTGCACAGTAAGCTCTTTAAATAGGAGGGACTACATGTCTACATATTTGGGTAAACAAAACGAGGCACTGGCAATCAGCAGAGATTAACAGAGTTCATATTAATTAAAACCAAATGCTTCCTATCATTCATTCTTATCCTATACACTTTGCTAGATGCTAGAGAGAAAAATCACAGGAGATAGAACTAATGGTTACAATTGAGAAATAAAAAAAAAAGAGTAGATTTTTGCTATTAAGTCAGGAGCTTTGAAGAGAGTGTACGACAAAGATAGAAATCTACACTAGATGTTAGAGACAGCTTCCCTGTGAAAGTGAGAGTGGAGGTGTGGGTGGAGGCCAGAGGACAACNGTGAGTGCCATTTATCAGGCATTGTCCCCATATTTTGATGAAACAGTCTCTCNCTGACCTAGAACATGCCGAGTAAGCTAGTGAGTGAGCTCCAGGGTTTCCCTAGTCCCTGCCTCAGGGCTAGGATTGCTAGTGGACACCAACCAGACTCAGGTTTTGCTTTTGTTTGTGTCAGTTCTGGGGTGTATTCAGATTCTCAGCAAGGGAAGCACTTTGCCAGCAGAGCTACCACCCCTGCCCTGCAATGAGAGGAAAACCTTGCATGTCCCCCTGTCCTCATCCCATACTTGTTCCTCAGGTCAACAACAGCATTGGAAGAACTGCACGCCATTCCAGTTACCACTATCAATTTGGGTACCAGAGTGATCAGGAAAAAAAATCTTATTTGTAAAGAAATATTCTTGATTGATCTGCCTAGTGGCTTACTGGAAGACTCAAGGACTTACTAGAATCTACCCAGTCCATCTCAGCAGTTATGGGGATGGAACATAGGGGTTGTGGAAACATTTGTAGGCAAATAATTTGTCACTGCATCCCTGGCCAATGGGGAACAGCTCACTAAGAATCATGGGAGATTCTTATCATGGAAAACTCACGGAATGGTAGAGAATGGGATGGTCTAGGGAATAAGGCTTTGGAAAGCCGTGTCATGTCANGACCCTCAGTAGCCAGAAGTCAGTCCCATGCCAAAGTTGTGCTCGCACTTAGAGAAGACCCACGAAGGCCTTGAGCTCTCACTGCCGACTGATTTCAAGCTCTGTGTAAGCANGCTAAGGATGGGCGGGGCTGTAAACTGTCTAGATGAGTGTCAAAGGCATGCCTTAACATACACGAGACCATTTGCAAAGACTGTGAAATTTCTGGTGNCAGGTATATAAAGATTTCCATATCTNATCTTTTAGTTGATTATTAAGCCTANGCATACAAACTTTACAAATTAGGTCAGAAAAGCGACTTTAACAACTTTAACAACAACAAAAATCACAATGAAAGAGAGAGTCTGGTTTGTTGAGTTGCTGCAGATATCCAGTTTGAAATGTTTAGTTTTCAAAATAGATGAGGCATGCAAGTAGGAAATCACGGCGTGTACACAGCGTGAAAAATNGAGACAAAGAGTCGGGAGGAAAGCTGTGATCTAGGCGAGCTGTGAAATACTGTCTTCTAGATAGGGCATGGCTGCTGCTCACATACACTCGTGACAGTTGTGGTTACCTGTGCAAGACTTGCACAAGGTCAAGCCAGCCAACATTTCTGCATGGATGGGGGAAGGGTCTCTTAAACTCCAGCCATAGCCCAGGAGCTATTAACAGTTGATGGCTGCTGAGGTAGGAAGGGTCACTTTTCTTTGGAGATGTGGCCACTAGTAGGTTGTCCGTGCCCCACTGNGTGCTCCCACACCATGCACCTATATACTCAGCACTAGTTGGACTCAGAGACCTATAATAGTAATGATTAATAATAATAATAATGACAACAACAGAGGACATGAAGTTGGGAGAGAGATGGGTTCAAGTGCAAGGGTCCTGGGGGGAGTTCAAAGGAGGCAGGAGGCNTGGATACATTTGGAATACATTGTATATATGCATGGAAATTTCCAAGAGTAAATTAAAATTCCTTTTTTTTAAAGCAAAGAAAGTATACTGCAGGAAGCTCTGACTGTGGACATAACACAATAGAAACTCTAAATCAGCTAATTCAAATTTACAAAGGCTAAGGAAAGTGGTGTCTACAGAATGAAAGGAAAAGATGAGAATAATGAATCATCAAACAGAGAATGTCAATAAAGAAACAGAAATCACAAAAGGAATCAAACAAATTCTGGGATAGCAAATTCAATAACTGCAGTGAAAAGTTTAGTAGAAAGGCTCGGTGGGAGATTGGAGAGGCAGACAAAGTGCTCACTGACCTCAAATGCGGCCTAAGATAAAGGGAAATGAAGAGTCAGAGACTGCTGGGCACCAGGCCTCACAGCAGCATACAGATGTCAAGTGTCTGAACCTGTTTTCTGTGTCCCTCTCCCATGGGGCACACTCTATTTCTTTATGTGGGCTAGGTTTTCCTACAGGGGTTAGTTCTCAGAGCTGACCACTTCCAAATCAGGGTGGACAGATGAACAGAGAAACAAACAGCAAGTTGAAGAGAGAATGCAGGTAGTAAGGATAGGTGAGCAGGCTATGGGAAGACTCTAAGCAAAAATGGGTCTCAAAAGCCACAGGTGTGTCTGCACCACTGTGGTCACATTAGAGGAGAAATGTGCAAGCTGTGAGGGAGGNTATGAAGCTCCAAGAGCAGTCCAGGACCCGGTNTGGAAGTTTGAGGTGGGAATGTAGGTGGACCAATGTCTTTCAGATTGGATATGTCATTAAATCCTTTATAAGAGAAAACAAGTCATTAATTCTCACATCAGGTTAAACTAGCTTTATGCTACAATTATAAATCAGAAGATAAATTTTGTATACAAAAATACAACANACTAAATTTCCAATAAGACAATCGCAAAACTATAAAACCAATGGTTCTCTGACTTCAGTGCATAGCTCAATCAGCTGTGTGACTTTACAACCATGAGAAACTCCAGACCTGCAGAACCAGACACCCTAAGATCAGGGCCAGCATGTGTGAGTCTCCTAAACAGTACTCCTTCACACATGGTTCTTAGCAATAGATGTTGAAAACTANCAGGACCAAGAANAAATGATAGGCACAGAAAACTATAGTGACAAAAAANTGCCAGTCTATCCTTGGTCCCCTATGACAGACAGTNCTTATCTGGTTTAAGAGTAATGAGTGCAAACTTTCATGGTTATGTCCACTCTCAAGTCATGATTCCTGGAATCTGGGTTCTTTGATGGTCCATCCTACTCCCTACTTCACTCACTTGTAGTGCGCTGACCACTTGGCACGAAACACATTGCTTTTGCCAGCCCCTCATACACCTTGTGCCTGCCTTTCCCATTCTAGTCTCTCAAACCAAGACCAGAGAGGAACTGAAAAGACATTCAGCCTAGGGAAGAAAGGAGCAGCCATCAAACATTGCAAAAAGATCAAGTATAAGAGGGATGAAAATAAACCTGTGAGTTTTCATCCAGAGTGTCTTAGAAGGGAGAGTAAGTATAGGAGAGAACTGAAAATAGAAATCAGGATACAGTGGGTTGCAGAGGGGATGAGCATTGAAGAGTGACCTTCTGTGTGAACTGTGTTTGAAGAACATTTATAAACAAAGGGAAGGATGAGGCAGCCAGGCCTGACGGCATGGATCTATAATCACAGGAAAGCTGAGGCAGGAAGATCATGAGTTCAAGGCCAGCCTGGGATACATAGTGAGTTCAAGGCTAACTTGAGTAACTTAGTGAAACCATATCTTAGANTGCAAAGATAAAGGGGGANCTCCTGGGCTACAGACGGGCAGTACACACTTNCTTAGATTTTAAAGCATGACCTAGGCAAGCTTGATCAGTGCCTAGATCTTAAAATGTGACCGAGGCAAGTTCTATTGCTGAGGAGAAGGAACTAGTGGAGACATTACTGAAAACACAGAATTGGGAGTGGGCGCCAAAGATGCTTTAGGATGCACTCAGGTGAGGAGAGAGGAGGACACAGTGTGAGGAGGGGGAGACAGTGGTGTGCTCACTCAGAAGTGTGGAGGCAGAAGAGTGTGGATTGCTTCTTTCCGATAATCTTTCTATCCTTCCCAAGTCAGTCTGCTGAGAGAGGATGAGGGAATTGGGAATAGTGATCAAAAGGGAAAGAGAGGTTTGGACAGCTTTCTGGGGGACATGAGAAGGAGTTTACTGAAGTTGAATGTCAACAGGCAAGCCTCGTGGGAGACCAGGCAAGGGGGTTGTATATTTTTACTGCTTGCTGTTCACAGAGGTTGTAAAATCTTGTCCAACAGTGCTGCTAAGCCTAGAAATAGAAGTGGTGGCTACAGTCATCATCTTAGGGGTATGGCAGGAAATCATTTGAGGAATTTAGTAGGGTCTGAGAAGGGTTCAAGTGTATGCCTATGATGTTCAGAAATTAAATCAACAAGACCTCTAGTGTGTAAGAAAAGGTCCTCTTAGGTTTTTAGAAGTAGTTTAGGAGAAAACCAGTTTTAAATGAGAGCTTGACCCAAAGATGCATGAGAGGACGATGCTGTGTGTGTTTGCACTGAAAGGCTTTGAAGAGGAGAGTGACAGGTTTCCAGCGCTGCCAGCTATGCCATCTAGGCCAGCTAGAGATGTTACTAGGACCTGCAGGGAGCTGTGTGCAGAGTTCACTGTCTCTGAGGCTTGATCCAGAAGGGAGCATCGGTCTTGGCCTGCTGGATGTTTTCACGAGGACCAGTGGTGGGAGCTGCAACCGGAAGTAGGAAACACGGGTACCAAGCTGAGGAGGAGGCATGCCNAGCCATTTCTCCTCCAGCCTGCTGCTTTTGCCTCTTGACAGTCACAGTTCAGTAGAGGTGGCTGGCCTGAGAAAAGAATGTCTTTTCTCTCTAGAAACCAGTGAAGTTAGGGGCCCAGAAATTGTTGCTGGGGCTTGTTCCGTATATAGAGGTGGATAAACACAGGCAGACTTCAGACTCTCAGCAAGCTGAGGCAGAGGACAAGGAATTATTATATACAGCATACCAAGATCTTAGCGGTGTCCGAACTTCAGGGCCTCTTCCTCAGGTTAGCATTTGTACAACCAGCACAGAAAGAAGCTTAGAGAATTGGGACATATATATCTAATATGCTAATGCAGATACTCTAGTGGGTTCTATTTTATCAGGGACAGTAAAGCTCTAGGTCCGAGAAAGCCATAGAAGAACATGGCAGCAAACAGAAAACTGGAGCACAGTGTCACTAATAGCCATTTGGACTTTTGGAAAGCCTAAGTATTGATGTGTTTTTAAAACTCTCATAANTAAAAAAATGTCAAATTCATGAACATCTCCGGTACAGTGGTGTCACCATCTCAACTGCCACTAGAGGGCAGCACTTGCCTCTTGATGCGGTTCTACAGGCACGAAGAGCCCAAGTCTCAGACACAAACGTCTTTGGTTCCCTCCTGTCCTTGTCTCCCACTAAATAATCCGACTCGCAAATGTGACTATGGCTCCCACAAAACTAGAACAACTTCTTTAACAATAGTGGGGTGGACTGCTCAGCTATTGCGCCTGCAACTGTGGGGACGTCGCAGGGCTGTTAATGTGGCCCTTAGCTTGCCCCCCGTGGCTTCGTAGTGGTGAAAACACTTGAGTCATGCATTATGGTAGCAGGTGCTCCAGAAATCATCACACAGCAGGAATGGGTTTGGCATCTGTATCTGCAATACGAAGCCAAATGGTGTGCCTTTCTATTGTGTCCTTATGGTGTCCTTATACTGTTATGGCCTCATGGTGCCTGCTTCCTTGAACACCCACTGGCATTCTTATTCTGGTCTCTTCTCAGCAGCCCGTGGCGTTAAATCTTCTTGTGTCGAGGGTCGCTGGACAGGGTGTAGCATATAATGTGATTGTACGGGGTTCTGGGTGTTTGAGAACCAAACAAAGGAAGGTGTGGTCATGACAGACAGCAAAAGCAGTTGACTGCTTGGTGCTTGGACAAGGTTGCACCAGAAACAGTCCTTCTTGCACGAGGTCCACATGCGGACAGCTAGTGGACACCATACTGAAGGACAAAGGCTAGGAAACCCCAAGAGCAGAGAGTGTCAGAAAGAGCGAACCACTCAGCCCACAACAGTCTCCGGTCAGAGAACTTCCCAGGGTCTTGCGGCTCAGGGCTGAGATACAAAGCCCTGTGGTATCAATGGCCAGCAGATGCCAATGAGTTCTTGCAGGATGTGTAAAATAGGAAGGTTCCAAGTGACTGAAAAGCTGCTTGTTTGGGCTATTTTTAAAATAATTGGATGTGTAAAAATTTGCCTTGGCTTTGGCAGGCTTTAAGCTAATGGGCCTCAGCTGCAGGGAAGGAAGAGCCTGGGGCCAACAGGCAAGCTCATTTGTTGCATAGGCTAGGAAGCTTGTGAGATTAACAAAGAGTTGGAAGAGGACAATCCGGAAGTTCCTGGCTTCACTGGCTAAGTAATTCCTACCAGTTCTCCCTACCAGTGAGAGAAACAGGAAAAACTGAGAGGAAATGTGTCTCAAAATCATTTGAGAGTGAAGAGCTACTGACCACACCACAATTGGAGGGGAGAGAGGCTGCATGGCTGAGTGGGCTCCAAACAACTCCACAGGAAGGGAGAAAATTGTATAAACAGCCCAAAGATGGGAATTCTGAAAATGTATTGCGATGCTAGAATACCACAACTCAGGACCAAGAGTACCAGAAGCAAATCATCTGTGGCTGGAACACCACTGGCAGACCTCAACAAAGGCCCTATGGTGACTTCTTGAATCAGGGCTGGGATTCAGAGTCCTTTTCACCAATGTGTCAGAAGTGATGGTGGTACAGGTTTATAATCCCAGAATTTAGGAGGTGGAGGCAGGAGGATCAGGAGTTCAAGGCCAGCCTTGACTACCTATTGAGTTCAAGGTCAGCCTGGGCTACAAGAGATCCTATCTAAAAACAAATAAATAATATATATAATGCTATTTCAAAATGACCCACCCGCTTCTGTTTTGCAATCTGGTTTACATGAACACTGATTAAGAAATCTGACTTCTCCAAGAATATCCTCTTGTGTCCTATGGGGAAACCACATGGGAGGGGGTACTCAACTAAACTTCCCCAGAAAAGGCAAGTAGTGATGAGAAAAACTGTTCCTACCTCTTCCTGTCTGGCTATAATAATGTAAGTAAATAAATTAAATGCTATTGTTTTAGGGCATTAAGCCTTAAACTGTAGGCTGTTAGAAGTGGCTAATTGAAGCAGCACCTGTGGGCTACCACTAAACTTTTAGATACCTATGTAATGAAGAAAAATCTTGGTTCATTATATTGGGTTAAGATGATGCCCCAGACATCTAAAAGTAGGAAATAAAATGCCCTGTGATGTGAGATTATGTCTTTATCTTCAAATTGCTTCTGGGAATATTAATACTAATTAAACTAATTAATATTATCACACAGAGATTCTGAAAGCCAAGACAACAGAGTTAGAAATGAGTCAGCAGAACTATGGGAACTTCAGATGTTGGAATTATCAGATGCAGATTTCAAAACAAGTATGATTAAAAAGATGAAAGACAAGATTGAGAATTTGCACAGAAAGTCTCCGCAAGTTATGTGAATATGTGTGTATAAATTTATGGGCTAATTCTATCACATTTAGGCTGAAATGTAGAAGACCCAGATTGGCCAGAGCTCTTTGGTCCCTGTGTTGGATGCTGACCCGGGAACTCAGACTTACCTGTCATATACTCTGCCACTCCAGAGCAGAACTTTTAAAGAACCCGCTCTTTAAGATGCCGAGATATGATTAAGTCAGCCAATGGGATGTAATGGGTTCTAGAAATCCAGAGAAAGGACCTTTAAACAATAGCTTTCCCCCAAAGATAGCATCATTAACGATAAAAAGGGAGTAGATGTATCAGGATAAATAACCAATGAAAGCTTCCTATGCAGCACATATAGAAATATTTTCTTAGATCCTACAAATTAATTTTAAAAGCCAAAATAAACATTTATAAAAATAGAAATATACTATTTCCAAAGGTCTCTTTCTATATGTAATATATAATCAGTTTATTATAAATCATATTACACATATATGAATATATAAATGCATATAAAACATATACATATATAGATAAAGATATAGTTTATATAGGCATACACAGACTCATTCATCCCAGATGTCAGGGTATCAACTTCTTGTATCTTCACCTCCCCAGAGTCCAAGAGGGCACAGGGGTCTTGNTTCTCCATTATTACACATAGCTTCAGATGTTCCATGGTCACGTGGTTGGTAGGTTTCTAATTCTGCAACCAGAATTTTTATGTTTTTTTTTTTGGTAGGTTATGGCAGCTCATCTTTGTATCAGCCGTTGGTCTCATTTTCACCATGGGCAATCTTCTCTAGAAAGAAAGCTATTTCTAACATGATCCCAGGTTTTGTCCTCTTTAGTATAGCCTGGAAATGTGGTTGTTTGAGATAGGGTTTCTCTGCNTGTAGCTCTGGCTGTCCTGGAACTCACTCTGTAGACCAGGCTAACCTTGAACTCACAGAGATCCACCTGCCTCTGCCTCCCAAGTGCTGGGATTAAAGGCGTGCACCACCCCCACCCAGTGAAACTGTATTTTTCTAATTAATTTTTTTCATGCACTATAGTTTGGTCGATTTTTTCCCCTCTCCCAGTCCTCCCCACCTAACTTCATGTTTGTGTTCTACCCTCCAACATGCAACACTTTCTCTGTCTCAAAAACTAAATAAATAAACTCCCATAACACAACAAGAAGCAAAACGAACAAAAACCTAAAAAGATTTTTTTAATGTCAAAAATGAAACAAAAAGCCCAGTTGGTACTGGTTCTAGCCCAGTTGGCTCTGCCATTGGGTTAGTTTCAGAATACAGGAAGACATCCGTGGCTCCATCTTCTCAACAGCATGCAGGTAGATTTNTGAGAGAGCAGAAAGGGCACAAGTTTCATGGTCCAAAAGAAATTAGGTATCTTTGAAATGACCAGCAACAGGAAGAAACTGAAGAAAGAGGGGCATGTGTGGAGCAGGAGACAGGCAGCTGGAGACACAGCCATGCTACAGTGGAATGTGGCTGAGTACACCCCAAAAGTTCTCCTCTGACATTCCAGCCCCAAAAGTTCTCCTCTGACATTCCAACCCATAGAGGGAGAGCTGGGTGAACGCATCAGGATCTGCCCCAGGTGACTGAAGACTGGTGAGAGTAGGAAGTAGGTCTCATCGGANAGTGTTAGCTGGGACCAGTTTATCTCCCTTNTGGGACACTTTTGGAAAGCACACAAAGGTTTGGAGACGAAGGCTCACATTCTAGTTGAATGGCAAGAAATACCTTTAGCGGAAACAGGCGATTGTTCTATTTAAATGTAGTCCAAGCTTGCCTCAACCCTTGAGTCCACCACATGTTTGCTTGCTCTGTAGATCATCCCCCAAGAAGGTGGGACACTCAGTGACTTCACCTGCTTGAGCAGTTGTGAAATTTTGGCAGCTGTCCCTGCTCTGCCATCTGTGCCAAGGAATCTCAGAGCCAAGAGTGTCTGCCAAGAGGAGTCAAAACACTGCTGACAACCAGGACTTGGACTTGCTACAAATGGAGGTGTTCCAGCCCTCCAAATCAGCCAACACCATTGTTAGAGCANTGTGATAAATGGATTGAGTGCATCTGCCCTTGTGAGCTGACAAAGATCCAACAGGGTAAAAAATGACAGGAAGCCAGGCTTCTGGCATAGTCTGGGGAGGGTATGTAGTGTCCCACTAAAACCTGGAAACAAGGCAAGGCCTATCAGAACCATTTTTCAGGGAATTTTTCCATTCTGGGCAGAGGTCGTAGCTCTTCCATTTGGGTGGGTGATACGTGGTATCTTGAGATCTAACCTGGAGAAACACTGCACACAGTGAGAATTCCAGGAATATTATGCCATAAAGACACATGTGCTTGAAGAATCCGCTTGAGAGGCTGAGACAATGAACACTGTATTTATTCTGAGGACATTTCTTTAATCTTCTCCAACTCCCTCTGGCTTAGTAACAGGCCATTTAAGGCAACAAAACCTGAATTTCCAGATGTCCCAAAAGAACAGATTTTGTCACTGGAGCTTCATTCAAGTTGCTTTGACAAAAAACATATAAGTAATATATACCTATATTTATAGATTTATAGTAAGCAAAAATGAATGAAAGAACTACCTATAATCCTATATACAGCCATAAACACTGTTAATTTTGGTTACCTTCCATTTTCCTAGTTCCTCCTTTTTTTACATTTATTTTCCCCCCTTTAGATCTCTCTCTCTCTCTCTCTGTCTTCTTT
>LZPO01027694.1:12943-40542 GCA_001675575.1 Neotoma lepida | reverse complement strand
GGGTGGCCGGGTGGCCGGGTGGCCGGGTGGCCGGGTGGCCGGGTGGCTGGGTGGCCGGCTCCTAGTGTCTTCTTCTCCTCCTTTTCTCGCTTCTTCTTCTTCTATTTATTCTCTCTGTCTGGCAGCCCTGCCTATTTCTCTCTCCTGCCTAGCTATTGACTGTTCAGCTCTTTATTAGACCAGTCAGGTGTTTTAGACAGACAAAGTAACACAGTTTCACAGGGTTAAACAAATGCAACATAAAAGAATGCAACACATCTTTGCATCATTAAACAAATGTTCCACAGCATAAACAAATGTAGCACATCTTCAACTAATATTTCACAACAAGCTAAGGTAGAAATTGCTCCTTGGAGATACACTTCAGTCTTTAGGATACCCACTGAAATACACAGAACTGACAAGTCACAACCTTGACTTTGTGTTGTTGTGTGATCTGGGAGTGGAACAGGAGTTAGACTCCTCCTCTTCCCCTGGAAGGTAGCTTCTGTGCTCACATGCACACTCACAGATAGCCTCAACACAGCATGAAGAATGAACTCTGCTTGCTCAGCCACCTCTGTCTGTCCATCTGTGTGCACACATCTCTGGGCTGTATTATTTCATTCTTCAAGTTCATACTATCCAGAAAGAAAAAAAAAACTATAAAGAAAGAACTAACAGAATTCAAAACACCAGAGAGATTTTATGGTCTTTAGACAATGTCTTTGGTAAGCAAGTCACTGTATTGCTCTGTCTTGAAGCCATCCTCACTGTCATTTTCTCCTGTGGAATATGTTATCATCTTGGGGTGCAGACTTTATCACTAAATCCCACTCCTAAGTCCTCCTAAACAACTGACGGGATTCTTTGATAATTGAAAGAAGCACACTGTTTTCAGGACTGCTGGAACCAGAACGGTGCACTCCTCTGGTTCTCTGGTCACACTGAAACAGCACCGGCGACTATTTAAAGGCTTCCATGTCCCTGCACTTCCCATCAGATGTGATGCTAAGTAACATCTTGTGTGAATGAGCCATCCAGACTCCAGCAAAAGGATGTCTTTAATCATGTGAATAGTACTGAATCGCAGACTCTCAGAATTAGGAGCTCAGAGAGGGCAGAAGGTTTTTTGTTTGTTTGGTTGGTTTGGTTTTGTTTTTTGTGGGTTTTCATTTGGTTTGTTAGTTTTGTTTTGTTTTCCTGCAGACTGTAACATATTGGTATGGGCCTGGCCATCCAGCAACTAGAAGTATTCTGGTCATTTCATGTTACCAATACTGGAACCAAATTGTGGCCTGATGGTGAAATACAATGATTGTACTTCTACTATGCATTATTTTGTATAGACAGTGACAAATATGAAACCTTTTAATGAGGGTGTGCAGAAGGAACAGGCATGCAGTATTACTAACAAATGAATTAAGCATTGCTAATTACATGGAAAGGCCTTCCATTAGGAAAAAGTGAGGTCTGCGTCACAGCTTGCTCACAAGTGATGATTACAGGACATGGGTCATATACGCTCTTGTGAGGGAGGTGCTTATGAATTAAGAACAAAATGCCACACTTCATTTCTGTGGCTACAACTCATTTTCTCTGGGTGTAACTTACCAGGAAAACCAGTGAACTGACCTTCAATGAAAATGAAATGACAGTCCCTATAAGCGAAGAGATGGGGTACATGGGTGGTCTGTGGGGTACGATGTGGTGTCTCTGTGGGTGCAGCATTATGATACCATGTCAGGGATTACTGGCTGCATTGACCACATGATCTGTCTCCCTGTTACCCCCTCAGTCAGCCCAATACTCAGCCACTGACAGCACAGGAAGGGACAGTGAGATGAGAGAGGCAGCTGCTGTGGTGACTTTGTCTTAACTTTTTCGTCTTTATTCTTTTTACTCTAGGTGGAATCGATTTTACAGTTTTTTGAGTCAGAATGCAAACTAAAGAGTTTCATTGTGGCATCTTCACACATGTCACTGCACTTCTAATTTTTCCTCAACTTGTAATTTGTAGTAGGAAAACCTAACCTAGGTGACTTGAACCCAGATCTCCCGAGTCCAGCATCCACACTTATCTGAAAGGCCTCGCTGCCCTTCCTGTGTTAAGTTGGGTAAAAGCTCCAGCAGGTCATTTCAGTAGACCTTGGTGGAAGATCTCTTTTCTGGAACAGAAACTTAGACTAGGTGCCAGGTTCTCCCCACGGCTTCTCCCTGCTGGGTGATTAGTGATGGATCTGTGTTCCTCTCACTGTTCTGACACTCCAGAGCTACCAACTCCATGACAGAGGTCAGATCCATAATCCTTAACACAAAGGCAGGAGGTTTTCTTATTTATAAATATTTGAAAGATCTTATGCTAGGGCAACCCAGGTTTTATGGGTCCTGAAATTTATACAATCTCTGCAGGCCTCTTAAACACACACACACACACACACACACAGAGAGAGAGAGAGAGAGGAGAGAGGGAGAGGGAGAGGGAGAGGGAGAGAGAGAGAGTTCTGAACATGAGTATTTGTTTAAAATGAGAGAAAGGAATCACAACAACATTAATGGGCTTATAAATGGACAAATACCGTGTATGTCACAAAATCAGGGGAAAAAATACAACCATGAGCTACTCAGCTCATCTATATGGTATTTTCCTATGACTACATGTTCTTTGATTGCATATTCATGTAACATAAATGTATTGTCATTTTCTGTAGAAAACATAAAAATAATTCTGCCTTTACTGTATTTGACCAAAATTTTTTATTATTGATGAATTAGAAAAGTTTCTTCTAGCTTTACAACTCAAGTTGACAGGGGTGTGTAAGGTTAGAGATTGTTGTCACATTTGGGAAGGCTGTCTAGTTTATTTAATACATGTATTCCACAGACAACTTCTTTACTCTGCACATTCCAAACCTTGTTGGCGTTACAACACTTGATTCTCCGGGGGTCAGAGCCCAGAGGACACATTCATATGACGTGTCACAGTCTCTGGCCCATGTGGGTTTTAATGTCCTCCCAGGACGTGCGTTGACATAGTGAGCTGTAGGAGCGTTCCTTAAGCCATTCCTACACCTGTCCGGGAAGCAATAACTAGC
This sequence comes from Neotoma lepida, assembly GCA_001675575.1. Classification (NCBI taxonomy): domain Eukaryota; kingdom Metazoa; phylum Chordata; class Mammalia; order Rodentia; family Cricetidae; genus Neotoma; species Neotoma lepida. Next base: position 37,468 of record LZPO01027694.1, on the reverse strand, counting down.
TATACCCAGACTTACTGCAAACCACAAAATCATTGAATTCAAACAAAACTCATCTCCAACTCAGTTTTTCTTTAACCAAATCTCTTAATAGGTCTTTTGTATCCATTGTCAGAAATAGATGCCATGAGAAAAGTCAGTGTGGAAAGAGACAGGGCTTTTCCTGATTTTGATAAGATGTCATTTGATCCCCATCTCTGCAAATAGACCCTTAGATTCTGCATTGGTAAGGGTCTCTGGGGCTTAAGTCTCATTAGCTGTGAACTGAATCTAGCATTGCTCTCTAGTGCAAACACCTGGGGGTGAGTCCATGCTTCATTTGTGGACAGTTGCCATGGGTAGGTTCAGATTAACATTCAACTAATACAAAGACAGGTGCCGCCTACTGACAACTTAGGTTCAGATTTACACTCCACTAATTCAGAGACCTGTGCAGCCTACACGCAATTTTACTGCAGATTAAGACTGATAAGGTAGAAAACCAGACCCTATCTGAGGACTGTGCTTTCTGGTCTGTGGTCCGAATGATGGTGGTACTGAACACATTTCCCTGGGAATGGGAAGGAAGGGGAAGCTAAGATAGAATAGTGTATGGATTGATGGGCTAGAGGGGTTTATATTAACTGTTCATCTAAGTGCCATACATCTGGTCATCCTGTGCTTAGAGATTTGACCCATAAATGAATGACTGGAATTTTTTTGCATGAATACTGATTTTAAGGAAAGGCAGCATTTCTTTCTCCTGTTATTTCTTCATCCAGAAATGCTGAAATATGAAATATAATAAGAACTTATATAAGGCTATTCTACTTCCAGAATAAAAGTTAACAGCTACTGGACTTTTCCCTTATACCTTATTATACCAACTAAAAGGAGAACAGGAGTTAGCAAGAGTTGGGACTTCATGATCCTTCCCATCCTCTGTGGTTGGTTTAATCTTGTTCAAGTCTCGTAAGTGCAGCCACAGCCTCTGTGAGTTCATTTAAGCAATGGCCCTGTCAAGTCCAGAAAATATTGTTTCCCCGCAAAAGTCCAGTACTTCTGCTCTTAGAATCTTCCCAGCCTCTCCTCAGCAATGATCCATGAGCCTTGGAGAGACAGTACCACACTCTAAAGCAGAGGTCCTCAACCTTCCTAACGCTGCCACCCTTTAACATGGTTCCTCATGTTGTGGTGACATCCAACCATGAAAATTATTTTTGTTGCTATTTCATAACGTCATTTTCTACTGTTATGAATCATAATATAAATATCTGTGTTTTCTGATGGTTTTAGGCGACCCCTTCAAAAGGGTCCTTTGACCCCCCCCAGGGGTCACGACCCACAGGTTGAGAACTGCTGCTGCAGCAGCTGGGCCTGTATCTATGTACATATATGGGAGCACTAAGTGCACTCCATGGCTTGAGAGAGAGAGAAGAACACACATAAAGTTGGGAGGGAAAAGCAACCAGGGGAGAGAATGGTATTTATTCAAAACACATTATATCATGTACGAAATTCTCCAACAGTGAAAAAAGAAAACACTACAAAAAGGGAAAAAGAAAAGAATAGGAGTTAACTAGAAAAGTGCATTTCTGGTTGAATTAAGTGATTAATTCTTTCAAATTCCACTTTAAAAATGTATTATACAATGCTGTATTTCTTAATTATAAAAATCTAAATCTGAAATATTGAATCCATTCTACTCATTGACTCATCTTTAAAAGCGTTAGCAATGTTAACTAGCTTTGAAATAGTGTAACAAATCTGATTTTCCACAGGTAGCTTTGTCTTTGCACACTTTTGTCGTGTGTGTATTTCAGCCACACCTACTGTTTGCTGCTGCTGCTGCTGCTGCTGGATTGTTGGGCGTCTTTGTCATTGTAAACATGGTACAGGTCTCTGCTGTGGTGTGGTGATGCTGGGTGGGATTTGCTGGCAGAAGGAAGAGAGTTATCTGGGTTGTTCTGTTTCTTTAGATGATGTTGAAGAATATTACCTAGCCACTATGGTTAAAAAAATGAAGGGTAGGGACTGTGGAGATGGCCCAGTGGTTAAGAGCACTGACTGCTCTTCCACAGGACTCAAGTTCAAGTCCCACCATCCACATGGTGGCTCACAACTGTCTGTAACTACAGTTCCAGAGGACCTGACTCCTACGGTCATACACTAAGGTACATAAAGTTGAAAAACAAAAATGAAGGGCAGACAGTTCAAAGAGTGTCATCCTTCAGTATTTGCTGCCAGTTGGAGAACTCACAAACGGGTTCTCCTGTCTTTCTCAAAGTTCCCTCCCAGTTGGAACCCAGGAGGACTGTGATGCTCTTGGAAACCAGTCAATATCAAAAGAGCTTATCTGGGGTGACTGTTAGTCTTTGAAGAATTAAAGCCTAAACAGTGAAACCTTTTGTCCCTTACTCTCACATGTTGACATTTAGAAACTCCGCGTGTTGAGAAGCATAATTAAAACAGGCCACTTAGACCCTGTGCTCCTTTGACTTCTGAAGGCCACAAAGAAATCTGAAGCTGTGATAGTGTCATATTTTGTGATATTTCTCTCCCTCTCTCCCCTCTCTCTCTCTATCTGTATTTAACAAGGAATAAAAGCAACAAAAACCTAAATTGCAGCCAGTCATCAAAAATATAAAGACTAAATTCAGTTTTTTTTTCTCTTCTGTGTAGAAACCAATAGAATTAAATCCAACCAAATCTGTTCAGGCAAATACTAACAATTTTTTGTGGATTGATGGCTTCCTTTCTATGGAGAAAGGTGGAGTAGAGAAGCTAAAGGAGAGGAGAATTTATAGTACTGACCTTGTATCTAAAAAAGTATGATTCAGAGCACAGAAAAATGTTGATTGCTTAGTTGTTACTGCCCCTCGCCTGGATAGGACTCAAATAAATTCACAACCACCAAGCAGAAGCAGCCATATGGCTCTTGTTCTTCGCCAAGATACAGGGACATGCATTGCACATCGAACCCTGCTCAGCATTCATCACATCTGCCCAGGGTTGGGCACCAAGGGAAATGTAAATTCATCCTCTCTCTTTCTGCCCTCCTTACTTAGTCTTCTTTTGCCTGCAATGAGGAACCAATGTCTAAGAACAGTGCAAGGAAAATAACACTAGAAATGGGTGATGCTTCATAAAAAGACATCATCAAGCATTAAGGTACCAGGCCAGGGCAATAGGATGGGTGAGCCAGCCCAGAACTGTCCCCAACAAGGCAGCTCAAAGTGTGTCTTCAATATTTGCTGCCAAGATTCAGTAAGAAGTGTGTGTGCGTGTGTGTGTGCGTGTGTGTGTGTGTGTGTGTGTGTGTTGATTGAGATCATCTTTCCATATCAAATATTTATTGAGTACTTGGTATCTGTCTGACAGTATGTTAGCAGACCTGGTTCCTGGAATCTTGAGGACTATAATCTAGCAAATAAGATTTAGAGGCAAATATTAAACATAGAAACATAGAGAGCCAGCCAATTTGCAGGCATGATAAATCTACCAGAAGAGAAACACGGGGCCTGTCAAAGTGAACAGTAAAGGGCTTGACCTGTGTTCAGGCTAGCACAGCTTCCCCAGCGAAGTGATGTTTAATGCAGAAACATAGATCAAGATGTGGGGAATGGTGGAGATGGGAAGCCTTTGAATAAACGAATCTTGATACAAGAAATATTTGGTACGATCCCTCCCTAAGTCTTGCGGATAAGATAGTGAATGGAATATGGAATCATATTAGGGGGCTCCACCAAACAGTTTTATCACTGAATTAGTGTACTGGACTTCGTAAAGGCAGTATTTGCAATGAGCTCAGAGCTAAGATGTGTTTATACAAGCAAGGGCTCAACCCATCAAAATCACCAGGGGCAGCTGGATGCTGCCTGAAGAGAACAAGAGTGCCAGGAACAGTTAGGAGACAGCAAAAAGGGTCAAGAGAGAACCGCAGAGGCTCAGAGGGAAGTGCCGGTACACTCTGTAAAGAAACAGACTTAGGGATGCGATATGCTGCTAAGTGAAAGAAGCTAGGCACAAAGTGTGCTGTGATTCCAGTGAGGTAAAAAATATTCGGGAGCGTTGAATTTGTGGAGGAGAAAATAGGTTGATGGTCACCAGGACCTAGGGGAAAGGAAGAGCAAAGAGCAGCCCCACTGGCTTCCATTTTGGTCCAGGGAGACATTTGACAACTACATAGAGGTGGTTAATTGTGTGTGTCTGTTGTCTGAAAAACTCCCCGGTGACAAGAAGCACCAGGGGTGGGATGGTGGGGAGGGGAATAGGCCTAAGAAAAGCAAAATATTCATTAAGTGTGGGATGTGGGAAAGTTATCCCAGCCGTTTGTTGGCTTACTGAGAGCAGCACACTGCTCTAGATGTGTCAGACCCAATTCTGTGAAATGTGCTTGAGGTTTTTTTTTTTTTAATTCACTTCTTAGAACTTTTAATTGTCATTGTTTTTATTAAACAGATACAAGCACATATTGTGACCTAACTTTTCACATTAGAGAAACTAATGTTACCCTTATCTGCGGTGTCCCCTGTTTACTTTTCCTTTCTTAGAAGGAACCGCCTTGAGTTGTTGGTCATTGTTCCCTACTATGACTTTTGGTACCACAATTATGTTTATATTCCTGATCAGCATACTGCTTGGTTTTGCACATCTTTGAGTTTTAAATGAATGGCTCTTTTGTATAGTAACATTTTTATGTAACTTTCTATGTTCTACTTAACATTATACTGATTAGATTCACTTTGTTGATATGCTTGACTCTCTCCTGGAACACCTTCCTATTTTCAACCAGTCTGACTTGACCTCACATTTGGCTCACCCTTAAATTCATTGTCCAAGCCACCAGTCCTATTATTCTCACTGTTATAATATTCTAAGAAAGTGTCCCTAATTTAGTGTCTATTCCACTGGTGATGAATATTGAGGAGACTCCACTTTATTTGCCATTACAAACAGCTGATAAGAATGTTCTTGTACTTATATCTTGGTTCGTGAGTGCTAGGGGTGTTTGTGTTTACACACAGGACTGGAATTCTGTAGGCACAGGGTATGCACACCTACGATGTATTAAGTAGCACCAAGCAGTTCTGCTACATCCCCACTAAGAGCTAATGTGAGTTTCTGTTGCTTCCCATCCTTGCCAACACTTGACAATGCCAACCTGGAAATATGTGTCAATCTAGTGTATGGGATATGGCATAGTGCCGGGGCTCTAATTTTTATCTCTGCATTTACTAGTAAGGTTGACCATCTGTGTGCACGTGTGGTATGTGTACATGTGATATAGGTTCAGAATATGTGTATGTTCACATGTGGAGGCCAAAGGTTGACCTAGATAAATGGCTCCTGAGGAACAACACCTAAAGTTGTCTTCTGGCCCCCACATACACTTGTCCACACAGGCGTATACACCCACATAAACAGACACCTGGACACACAAACACACAACATCACCAAGGAAAGAAAGAAGCAAGCAAAAGAAGAAAGAGATAGAACTTTGTAAGACAATCCGGTTGGTTCTTAGACCTGTGTATTCAAATTTTACTTTCCTAGTTTTGTAATTTCATCCTGAAAAGCATATTATTAGGTGTAGGCTAAGTCTTCACACTGTCCTTCATAGATCTTCATCTTTTATCACATTTCTTTGTGTCTGTGTTATGTTCTGAGCAATCTCTTCAGATATGTCTTCTACTTCATGAATTTCCTTTTAGCTTTTCAAAGCTCTTTAGGTTTTTAAATGTAATTTCAGGTACTTTAATCACTAGTTCTTTATTGATTTCAAAGTCTGATAACTTTAAATACATAATTTTTCATATTTTGTTTGATAAATACAAAGACTGAAGCCTCTCTGGGTCTTATTTTGTCTTTTGTACTATAGCCTTTCAGTCCGTGCACATTGTTTCTATGTTTCTTTCTTTTTCTGTGAGTGGGAGTTGTAGTGTGTGTGTGTGTGTGTGTGTGTGTGTGTGTGTGTGTGTGTGTTGACTATCAACTCAAGTTTCTTGTAATTTTATAGGAACTTTTTAGTGCTAGGTGGAATGTGAAGTCATATCTGCTAGGTTTCTGAGAGTCCACCTTGCATTGAACAACGTTATGGTGAATGATTTTCTGGGTGTCTTTAGAAGACATGGGTACTGAAAAGACTAGGGCTGCCAACCTCTTTGCATATTAGTTTGTCGTCAAACATTTTTTAGGACGCCTCTGCAGCCCAGCACCAGAGCAGAACTCCATGTAGACTTCAGAGCAAGTGTGGCTACTTGGGACAGGAGGTTTATGTGTTAAACTTCCTCTTAGGTTCTCCTCCTAAGCAAGGCCTGGGCTTCACCTCCTGGCCCAGCAAGAGCCAGGCATGCAGTCATGGTCTACAAAACCCTAGGGCTCATCCTTCATATAAAAGATATATTTTCATACATGTTGTAGCTTTCATGAAAAATGGAACCTGGTTTAGTTATAATCCTGTAAATAGCAGAATTTGAAGAATTCAGACAATGTCTTGTGAGTTGATTTGCTTGTTATTTCAACAGAACACTTGCCATGTGCCCCATTATCGAAGGAACTTGGTAAAAATGGGTCTGATGATTGCTTCTTTGTCTTTTTCCCCCCCAGATATGGACTTTCCAGTTGTTCTCCAGCCTACAAATGCAAATGAGAAAACACAGCTAATCAGAGAAGGAGCTCGAAGTTACTGCACAGACTCCTAATATTGGGCCCATGGAGGGTTCACAGCTCCTCTTCTCAGTTCAGCCACGTTTCTGGGTGGCCATGGGGGAGGTGGGAACATGAAATGCTGTGAACATAATTCACATTTGTATTTTATTTTTAGGTTAAGGGGAAGATGATTACTACATAATTTTCTCAGACTTTCTCTTTGAGTAGAACTCCTAATGAAAAGCATTCAGTTTGATAGGCCTGAAGAGTTCTTTTATGTTGCTTCCATGAGGTAAGACTGTGGCAGTGGACAGTCTTTATGAATCCAATTGTAAGGTGAGCCAGACATTATTCCTCACAGACTAAAGCTGTAGAAGAAAAGACACTTTTCACCCACTTAACGAAACACAATAGTCACACTTGCCACACACATCATAAGCGATACCCTCAGAGGCATTGAGGGGTTTGTGTTTGTGGACAAAATTGTTGATATTTACAATGGTTATAGAAATATGATCTAAAAGAGAAATGGCATATACTGAAAACTGATGAGTAAAAACAGGAACAGATAGTGTTAGTGCATGCTTTTAGACTGGCTAAAATGATAAAAATACTCAACCTGGGTAAATCTTAGAACCGAGCCAGAGGATCAGCATGATCCTGACCTAGCCCCAAACAGTACATTGACCATTTTCTTAGTAAAATAATCTGTGTATAACATGCCCATATGAGGCAGATAAGGAATAGAGACACACACGCAGTAAGGGATACGTCTCTGATGTCTACAAAGTTACACTGCAAAGCATAGCACAGCACCCGTTTTTGTAAAATTCAATATGTTGAACAGCTCTGCATGCTGGGCATCTTGAGCTTCAAAGTCACCTCTGCATATGCTTGTTTGATTCCTTTATCTCACCATGCTGAAGGAACCACGTGCTATTTCTAAAACGGTATAGCAGCAAGGCGATTTGTGGCTTTTTCCTGAGCCTTTCTTAGTTCTTTATGTAATATTCATTTTCAAGTCCTTGTTATATCTTTGTATATCTTTGTATAAAATGCCATCTTCTTTTCCTTTTGTTTCTTCTCCCCACCCCACCAAATTATAGACAATTGCTGCTAAATATATATTGTAAGTAAAAGCTAGTGTCACTGCTATGACAGTTCTAGAGTCGCTGAAACTGTGCTCAAACTGTGCAGCTCCTGGAATTTCTCCCCCTACACACTGAAGCAGAGAGAGACTTGATTTGAAAGTTCAGAAAACTAGTCCTAACCTCTGTTGTGACTGGTCCTTGTGTCACCAGCAATAGGGATACAGATGCACACCACACTGGCAGCTTCCCAGAGAGTTCTTTTTAGAGACCTTCAATCAGACAAAACAGGACCCATGGCTTAGACAGTGGATTTCAGAGTGAGTCAAATGTGAGGCAAAGTTAGACTGATTGAACATAGCAAGGTGTTCTGGGAGAGAGTCAAGCACACCAACTAGGACGTGTCAGGCTTCTCTAAGGGAGAGCTGCAATTGGGTTTCTTTACAATAGTTATAGATGAGATTTGGGTGGCTTTCGAGTCACATCTATAAAGCTTGCTAAGAAACCACTCCCTCTTTAACATTGCCCAAAGAATTTAATTTGCAACAGAGTTAAAAGTTGAAGTGTTTTTTTAAATCAGTATCTTAGTTAGGGTTTCTATTGCTGTGAAGAGGCACCATGACCATTGTAGCTCTTATAAAGGAAAATATTTAATTGGGGCTTGCTTACAGGTACAGAGATTTAGTCCATTATCATCCTGGAGGGAAGCATGGTGGCACACAAGCAGATATGGTGCTGAAGAAGGAGCCGAGAGTTCTACATCAGGATCAGCAGGCAGCAGGAAGAGAGAGAGCTACTGGGCCTGGTTAAACATCTGAAACCTCAAAGCACACATCCAGTGACATACTTCCTCCAGCAAGGCCACTCCTACTCCAACAAGGCCACACTTCCTAATGGTGCCATTCCATATGAGCCTATGAAGGCCATTTTCATTCAAACCATCACATTCCACTCCCTGGCCCCCATAGACTTATGGCCATATCATAATGCAGAAATGCATTCAGTCCAACTTCAAAAGTCCCCATNGTCTAGAACAATCTCAACCCTGTTTAAAAGTCCAAAGTATCTTCAGAGACTCATGACATCTCTTAACTGTAACCCTGGGCAAAATAAAAATAAAAAAGTAGATNACATACTTCCAACATATAATGGCACAGAATATGCATTACTGTTCCAAAAGGGAGGAAAGGGAGGAAATACTGGACCAAATAAAGACCAAAACTCAGCTGGGCAAACTCCATCTCCATGTCTAATCTCAAAGCACTCCAGATCTCCAACTCCTTTAAGCTTTGTTGACTGCAACACACTTCTCTCTCCTGGGCTGGTTCCACTCCCTGTTGGCAGCTCTCTTTGGCAGGTATACCAGAACTCTGGCATCTCCAACATCTTTGTGTCTCCAAGGCAACCAGGCTTCAACTTAACAGCTTCATGAAAAAGCCTCTCTAGGCCTCCATGCAGGGAAATCCCCAACACATGCCTGGCCTCAGTGACTTTCTTCAGCCGTGGAGGGAGATTCCATAATCCCTTTTTTGTATTCTTGACTCTAGAGCCAGAACCACATGGCCAAAGCTGCCAAGATCTGCTGTTTCCTGGGGCTGGAACATGGCCCCTTGTTCAACTACATCTTCACCAACTTTCTGTGTTTGATGGTTTCCTTCACTACTTGAGCTTGGCTGACCTAAAACTTGTCTTGTAGAACAGGCTAGCTTCAAATTCAGAGATCCACCAGCCTCTGCTTTCTGAGTGCTGGGATTAAAGATATATACCCAACACCTAGCCTTAAGCTTTTATTTAATTCCTTTTCACATGTTGGAAGCTTAGCTGAGTGGGGTCTTGCTCTGAGGTCATCACTCCTTTTATTCCACTTAGCATCAGGCTTTTCTTTAACTTGTTTACACTTCCTGGTGCCCCCCTCTTTTTCCCTCAAACTGTACATTTTGTATTTTTTTCTAGCTCTGCTTGCTCCTTTTCATTAATGTGGCCACTAATAAGCAACACAGTCAATACTAGGCTGTCTTAAAATTTCTTCTGCCAAAGCTCTTAATCCATAACTCTTCAGTTTTAGCCTCATGCAGATTTTTTTGGACAAGGGCAGAAAGCAGCCAAATTCTTACCAAGGTATTGTGGAGGCTCAATCAGAGAATCTGAGCTTGCTCTACCCAGTAAGGCTGCATAAGGGGATGGTTTGACCACAAGTATGTTTACCAGGTGTTTGGAAGAGTCTGCACTTGGCTGTACAGTGTGCTTTGATCTAGCAAGGGGGAGATTTTTTGCCTCTCCCCTTGGCATGTTACAAAAAGCCTTTTGAATAAACCTGTGAGACTATTGGGTATTGATCCAGGCCCTCCCAAAACTATCTGGCTGCCCCAGAGGAGGCAGAAGACAGCCAAGGTGAACCAAACCAAAACTGCCACATGGGGAGGCCTGGGAAAGTTACCAGTCAGCAGCCTGCAATGCTGGAAGCCGCAGCCCTGGAAACTCCCAGGTCAGAGGAGCTGAAGGCTGGGACACAGGAAGGAAGGGACCAAGAATGTGCTTGGGGAGACTGCTCAGAAGGACGAGGTTAGTGCCACCAGCCTGCCCATGGTGAGCAGTGGCGGCAGCAGCGAGCCCCTGCCAGGGGCTCAGCAGACCGGCATCAAGTCCCCCAGGCCTCAAGGGGACTGAGCTGGGACTCCCAGACTGCATGTCACCACCTTCTCCTCTTCCTCTTGCTGCTCCTCCTCCTCAGAGCCAAGTGGCTGTGGCGGTGGGAGCCATGCAGGCAGCAAAGACCCACCTGGGTGTGACCAGCAAGCCCTCCCCTTTGCCTCAGATTCATTACTAAACATGGAGTTGAATTGTTGCATTCAAGAGAGCTACAACAATTTTGGTAATGGGACTCCTCATATTTGGAATTGTTTGCCTAAGAGTTACTACGACTTGGACTATTATACAAAGACTTCAGGGCAGATGACAAGCCAGGCCCTGATCTTGGGCTGTCAATTGAACTTTGGGACTGGTATTAGAACTGACTTTTTGAACTTTTGAAAACTTTGGAAATGGAACAGTTTTGATTTCATCTATATACATTATCAACTGTGATGACTTATGAATTGTTTTGCGTATGCATATATGTTTTGTTAACTGTGGTGACTCACAAACTTTGTGTAGAAATGGAATTGTTTATAGAACTGTTATATAGGAATGAGTGGATGGAACTGGTTTTGTGTAGAAATGGAGAAATTTGTTTTTTCTACCCAGGTTCAAGATGCAGTTTAAAAAATCATAAAGAAAAGGGGGAGTTAATATTCCTCAGTCTCTTTAATTTTTTAAAAAATATTTTCTTATCCCTTGAGTGGACTGTTAATTTGTGTTAATATATCCTATGTCTTGTTAGAAGAAAATGTGAATAGTTCTATTAAGAGATCACTTTTGGATGTTTGCTAAAGTTTGTAAAAATGTAAATACTTCTATTGAGAGTTTGTTTTTGGATGTAAATTTGTGAGAATTGTAATTGTGTATCATAATATTTATACTAGAATTATGATGTTAACCTGTTAATGTTAATGATGATGCTAAGGAGTATTTAGATTTGATGTGGTTGCATCAGGAGTTTACTGATTTATTTTATGTGGTTGCATTAGTAGTTTACTGATTTATTTGATGTGGTTGCATCAGGAGTTTATTGATTTAAAAAAGGGCTTGGTGCAGCTAAGACTGCTGTAGTCATCTTAGACCCATTCAAAAAGGCCATTCCATCTTTATCATCCTCTACTCCTTTACTAGGAGCTGTGGCAGCCAAGGGAGCAGGAGTATTGCTGTGGTTGTTCCAGCTACTTGCAAGCTCTTAGTAGAAAGCTGATTCAGAGCCACATAGAGTTAAGCTCTGTACCCCTACTTGAGATTTATATTATTAAGAAGGGGGAATTTGTGGAGGCCCAAATTACTCAGGGTCAGAGAATCTGAGCTTGCTTTACCCAGCAGGGCTGCATAAGGGGATGATTTGACCACCGGTGTGTTTACTAGGTGTTTGGAAGGGTCTACACTTGGCTGTACAGTGAGTGTGCTTTGATCTAGCAAGGGGGAGGTCTTTTGCCTCTCCCTTTGGCATGTTATAAAAAGCCTTTTGAATAAACCTTTGAGACTGTTGGGTGTCGATCCAGGCCCTCCCAAAGCTATCCTCTATTTCTGTCTGTCTTCTCATTGGCTAGGTCTCTCTTTCTACCTATTATTTCCTATCCCTCTCTCCTCCTCCTAAAACCCTAGAAAAGATGAAAAAGGTAGGGACTGGACTCTTACAGTCTCCTATAAGGTATCATAAGAACAACTTCTAGGCCACATATTAATATTATTCTCCTCTGAAACCTCTTGAGCCAGGCCCCCACAGTTCAAATCATCCTCATCATCATTGTCTTCCATGTTACTACTAGTATGGCCTATTAAGCAGCACTTAAAGCATTCAGTTGCTTTCCTAATCCAAAGTCCCCAAATCCACACTCCTCCAAACAAAAGCATGGTCAGACCTATCACAGCAATATCCCAGTCCCTGGTACCAACTTCTGTCTTAGTTAGGGTTTCTATTGCTATGAAGGGATATCATGACCATGGCAACTGTTATAAAGAAAAATATTTAATTAGGGCTGGCTTACAGTTCAGAGGTTTAATCCATTATCTTCATGATGGGCACAGGCTAACATGGTATTGGAAAAGGAGCTAAGAGTTTTACACCTGGATCAGCAGGCAGCAGGAAGAGAGAGAGACACGAGACCTGGCTTGAGGATCTGAAACCTCAAAGCCCACCCCCAGTGGCCACAAGACCACACCTACTAGGCTACTCCTAATAGTGCCACTCTCTGGGAACCTATGCCTACAGGGTCCATCTTCATTCAAACCATTACAATCAGTAAACAAAGTTGTACAGCACATTTATAATGGGAATCATCTAGGTCCAAGAGAGGAGAGAGCTAGGAGCATACCATTTGTGATGGCTATTCTTGGTTCTCAACTTGACTACATCTGGAATTAACCAAAACTCAAAAATATGGGGCACAATTGTGAGGGATCTTTGTTAAGTTTAAAGTAGGCAAAAATAAATAAATAAATAGATAAATAAATAAATAAATAGCCGGGTGGTGGTGGCGCACGCCTTTAATCCCAGCACTCAAGAGGCAGAGGAAGGCAGATCTCTGTGAGTTTGAGGCCAGCCTGGGCTACTGAGTAAGTTCCAGGAATGGTGCCAAAGCTACACAGAGAAACCCTGTCTCAAACAACCAAATAAATAAATAAATGAATAAATTTAAAGTAGGAAGATCCACTTCTAATCTGGATCTTTGAGGTAGGAAGACACACCTTGTGGGATGACTCATCCCCGAGAGGCTTGAGGGCCAGCCGGTCCAAACAAGTAAAAAACGATACATTCTGAGAGCCAGCCTAGGTCTGCCTAGGGGCCTTAGCAACAGCAGCTGAAAGATGAGCTGGAGACGACCTGGACCAATGAGAGGCAGCCATGTCACACCAGCAGATGCATATTCATCAGACCTTCCCCCAGGGTGGGGTGGAGGGTATATAAGGCTTGCCTTCCTGAGTAAATTGAGCTTGTTGTTTGACATTCTCCCAGAGTCTGTGTGTCTTAACTTCGTGCCTACTTGGCCCCCTTCCCCATAAAGGGAACAACAAAACAGGACCCCTGCCACAACACCTTTACTCCTGATCTTTTGAGCTGGGCAACCTCACCTCTAATCTGGGCCACACCTGCTGCTGCTGCTGCTAAGCACATGGAAGAAGGAAGCTTTTGCTCTTTGCCTGCTTGCTCTCACTTTGCTGGCAAGTCCATTCTTTCACTAGCGTTAGAGCTTCTTTGTGACTCCAGCATCTACTGAAGACCAGCTGAGACATCCAGCCTTGAGGACTGAGCAACTACTGGATTCTTGGACTTTTCACAGCCTGTGAGTCATAAATTCTGTAAGTTCTGTTTCTCTAGAGAACCCTGACTAACACACCATCACACATTTTAGCCCAATTTAGCACAACCTAATCACTATCCTCAACCTCCTTGATTCAGAAGTCTTTGGGAGCATATCACCTGGCCCTAAGTGAGCGAACTTTATTTATTGCCTTTGTTATATGATGCCTTTTGGGAAACACACATGTCTTTGTAGACCACTTGACATCCCATCAGTAGCCTCTGAANCCTGAAGTCTCTTGCCTTTCTGAGCATCAAAAGCAGATGGGGTCCTGAGACCTTTCCAGCCTTCTCCCTTTCCAGCCTTTTCTCCTCATGGCACCACAATTTGCTGTCTTTCTATCCTGCCTTATCTGTGACCAAAAGAGATGAGAATAAGATGATTAATCTCTCTCTGACTTCATGTCTCCTCTGACCTCTAAGTTGCTGGGAACCAGATGCCGCTCCTGTCTTGAAGCAGCTTCTGGAACATTAAGCATTTAGCAAATGTGATCTAGTTTTATACAAATAATGATGTGCCAAAGCAGACAAATGCAGTGTGACTTCTTATGCATATAAACTCTCTCACCCAACAAGACCCATGAAGACACCCAGTATTAATAGCCCCACTAACTAGCAAGTGCTTGGAACTCTGTGACCAACAAATAAATACTACTTTGCATTTGGAGGAAACAAAAGGCTAAATAGCCCAATCTGTGGGCAATTTGGGCTTGACATTTCCTTCCTGTGTTCTGGCTACAGGAAGGGCAGGCCAGGCTTATTCTGGATAGCAAGTTATGATTGCAAAGCTCACCTCTTTCTCTCTCAGACCTCCTCCTTTTTCTCACATGGAATTTTAAACTTCCATTTCCAGCTTGCTCAGGCATTTGGTCCAAAGGTGCAAAGGTAAGAGCCAGGCATGATTTGGAATCAGAATCAAATTCTCAGAGAGCTTCTGGCCAATATTCCCAACCCAGCTTGTTTCTGGCTACAGTGATATGAGGCAAATGCCTCTGAATGAGGGAATGAGTTCTTGAGAATGTGCCTCAGCAACAGAGAAATAGGACGATTCTTCACCTGAGAGGGCAATGCCCAAGAAAAGTGAGATGCTAGCCATCAGCTTTGGCAATGGTCATTCAGAGTCAAGTAGCCTTCCTCAGTGGCTTCTGCCTAAACCTGGTACCATGCTACCAGAGTGGGAGATTTCATAGTCATCTACTTATTTCCTTGCCATTTTATACCAGAATAGAATCTTTTAAAAATATTTATTGTTTGAGAATTTCATACGACATATTTTGATCATATTCTTTTCCCTCCTTCCAACTTCTCATGATCCTGCCCTATCCTTCCCATCCGACTTCAAGTTCTTTCTCTCTCTTAAAAAATACAAAACAAAAAATTTAAATAGCAACAAAACTGACTGTGTTGGTCAACTTCTCATGGGGCCTGATACTTGCTCATCCATGATCACTGCTGCCAGAAATTGGAAACAGCATACATGCCCATTAACTGATGAANACATGATGAAATGTGGTACATTTCCACAGTGGAATATTATTCCGCTAAGAAGCATAAAACTTGCAGGTGAACAGATAGAGCTAAAAACAATCGTCCAGAGTTAGGTAACCCAGACCCAGAAAGACAAACATTGGGCGCATTCCCTTATACGTGATGTTAGCTTTTGATTGGATAGAAATATACATTCATGTTTACAAAAATACATATCGTCGTTTAGAGTAATTGTTGTGCTATTTCTACATTACAAATAGTATGTAGGCTAAAGCCCATTTGGGATGGCTAGCCTGGAAATCAACATATCTAAAAGGGCACTGCTTTGTCCCTGACTTACAAAGAGGTTCCAATTAAAGGCACATGATCTCTGTGATATGCGTATGCCACCCCACCTCCTGCATATCCTGATTTTTGCATTTGTGAACATGGCACATTTTATAGCAAAAGGTCCAGGCAGATGCAATCTTATGATCTTTGAGATAAGATTACTGTATATTTTCTAGACAGATGTAGTAAAATCACAGAAATCCTTAAAGTGTTGAGAGTGCTCTCAGAGATGCAGTGGGATCTGGAAGAGAGATGGAAGGTATGCATGCCTTGAAGATGGAGGAAGGAAGCCATGAGCCGAAAAACCCAGTTCTATAATTGGAAAAATGCAAGGAAAACAGGTGTTCCCTTGGAGACCCCAGAAAGAAACACTGTTAGTTCAAAGCTGGAGATTGTGTAGGCTGCACGGGTGCTGAGACAGGTTTTCAGCGAAGGGTCTTTTAATGACTGGTCACAGCAGCAGGGTTTTGGGGGAGATCTCACAAGCAGCCCATGAGACAAAGGATATCTCTTGCACTTACAGGCTCCTGAAGGGGTAAAGTGCTTGGAGACAATATTAGGCCTATATATAAATGGCCTAAGGGGGAGCTGGGGTACCAGACATAGGAGTAGGATTATAGTTTGAGTTTCATCAGGCTGAACTGGGCAACTGCAGCCAGAAGCTGGGCTTGTTTACCCTGGCCTACCTGAGGGCTGAACTTTCTAACAGTCACAGCAGGAAACCCACCAATTCTTTACATGTGCATCTGAACCGAGAGCCAAAGAGAGATTGCAGGCGGAACCCCGCTACACACACACACACACACACACACACACACACAAACATCTGGAGACCCACCGTCTCTAACACACTGACTGTGGCCTGGGTCATACATCTGCTGTCCTGAACGCAGAATAACTTGAACATAGCTGGTGTAGTGCGTATGTTTCTTCCTTCTACAGTTCCCTCCTGTAATCCCTGGTCTCTCACTTCATCTTTTCCTTTGCCCTTTCCCATTTCTCATTTCAGCTCCTGGCCTGGCCGCCTGCCTCCCACTTTCCTCTTTCTTTCCATATGAGCCCCATTGTCCACTCTGTACCTACACACTTTCTAGTCACCCCGACACACCAAAGTGTTGTGAATCAACCCAAACCACAGGGGAATGTTTAGCCAAGAATGACCTTGGACTCCTTAGCTTCTCATTCCCCAGCCTCCAGTTCTCACAGTGCTGGAACTACAGGTGTGCATGCACACCACAGTGCTAGGCCTTGTTGACCCCAGGCTTTCATGTGTACTTGGCAAGCACTCTACCAAACCAACCACACATATCCTGTGGTGTCTGACCTGGCCTACTTCACTAACACGATGCACCACCCTGGCAACTGTTTAGGAACCTGAACTGTCAGAAAGGGGCGGCTGAGCTTGAGAAGGTACTGGATGGTTAAGATCCTTAAAATTCAATGTGGATTTGAGGTATTTGGAGGGCATTCCTAGAAGTAGACAGACTTGTGACTCTACAGGGAACAGGCCCAGTGTTCGAATGACACTCAAATGCCTGAGTGACAAGAGTAAGTCACAGCTTCATAGTCCTGCCAAAAGAAGTGGCCCTCATAGAATCATCCAGGCTTAGATACCAAGTCCTCAGAAACAGCCAGGCTAGAACAAGACAAGGACTGTCAAGTCACCAGAGGAGGACCAAGACATGAACCTCTGCAGACCGCACACCCTAGCAGGGAGAACTTTCAGCTTCCCTGAGTGAAATGCCCTGCTACTCTCTTAGGCTACAGCTCTGAGCTGGAGTTAGATTGAGACCATAGCACAGCTGGATTTGGAAAATAAGATGGCTCTTCCAGAGCAGTGGTTCTCAACCTTGCTAATGCTGCAACCCTTTAATACAGTTCCTCATGTTGTGGTGACCCCTAGCCATAAAATTATTTTCATTGCTACTTCATAATTGTAATTTTGCTACTGTTATGAATCAGTCCCTGTGAAAGGGTCATTCAGCTCCCCCCACCAAGGAAGTTGAAACCCACAGTTTGAGAACCTCTGTTCTAGGCTTTTTCTCAAATGTCTTTTCTGTGAGCCCTCCTCAGACGTCAGTATGTCCCCCACTCCTGTTTCTTTTCTCCTTAGTACCTTCCACTAACATACTATCTCTGCACTTTGAAGATAAGGAATTGTGTCTGTTTTTGTGCTTGACACATAGTAGCTAGTCAGAGAGTATTTGTGAAATGAGGGTTGAACCTGTGCTGCGGAATGAAGAATTATCTGTCTACTAGAAATAAAAAGGCTGCTGCAACCTTCGCTCTTAAGGAAACAGTGTGCTATTTGNTTTTTTTTTTGCAATATTAATGTTTTGTGATATATGCCGAAATGAAGCAGGATAGAAATGTCCACTGTTACTCGATTCCTGGCCACCTGGTTCTAGAGCGATGTTTTCCAAACACTTGAGCAGTATGTCTTCCCTCAATCCTCATCCGTACTAAGAGCTATGTCTGTTTCAAGAACACCATTGTTCTCCAAGCAGAGAAAAGCCATTGAGAAAACCAAATCCTCCTGTCCAAAACCCTTTCCAGGCTGCACAGAGGTCTGAGCACCAAAAAAGCATTCATCTTCATTCAGTTCCTGGGTGGTTCTCAACTACAGATGGCCAGAATTGAGACCAAGACCTGAACAACAGGCTCTGCTAAGCAAAGCCATTGTCAAGTTGCACCTGACTCAAAGTACCTCTGACTCCTAGCATTGTATCTCAAATCAGAGTTTATATCTGCATTTTCCATGGCGCTAACAATGAAGTAGGAAACTAATGCATACCTGCCTATGCCATGCCCAGCACACGCCATTTCTGAGAAAAGTCTTTCTTTAAAAGGAGACTTAAATAGGATGGTGTCCAGGGTAAGTATGATGTGACTTTATGGAATTGTCATGCTGGTCCAGGGCTATACCCAAGATGCCAAATTACACTCTGAGAATGAAATCCGCAATTATAAGACAGCTGTTAACATATTCTGCTCACCACTGCCTGCCAGCAGAGCTCCCGAATAGCCAAAAATCTGGCCATCAGCTGCTCCAGGGCCTAAAACCCATCAGGCACAGGCTCATTCCCAGGCCAGAAAGAGTGGTCCAACCTAGCAAAGGCTAGCCGTTCTCTGTTGAGTTGTCAACTCAGATACTGAATCTTCACTCCTAATGTGTCTGGTTGCTAAGTGTCATTTTCTCAGTGTTTATTTAATTATCACATTTGGGTTTGATAAAGAGTAATTGTTTTTTCCTGAAACAAATCTTCACTCCTTGTAACATTTTCTTGAATGAAAAAGTGATCTGCTTAGATATGAATACACTAATGAGGAATATTATTTTAGAAGCAAGCCTGTGAAGCTAACCTAAGTTTAAAAGCAATACATAAAAAGCCTTACAACCCGAGTTTGACGCATGTGGTTGTGAGAATTAACCCCTGCATGTCCTCTGACCTCTATACACGTGTCATGGCATGCACATGCCCCCGCCCCTGTCTCTCTTCTATCTTCTCCTCTCTCCCATATAATAAGTAAAATAAAATAAATAAATGGGATTTGAAAGTGTTGACTTTGTGGTCATAGGTGCATTTATTTTGCATTTAAAAATGATGCTGTATGTATTCAGGTTCTCTAGAGGAACAGAATGCATAGACTGAATATATGGTCCAGTTGGTCCCACAATAGCCGTTTTTTGAAAGAAAGTTCAAGAATCTAAAGGTGGTTCAGTCCACGAGGCTGGATGTCTTAGCTGGTCTTCAGTATATGTCAGAATCCTGAGGAAATAGGCTCTCAGACCACTGAAGGAATGACTCAGCAGCAGCTATAGGAACTGCCCAGTGAGAATGAGAGTGAGCAGGCAAAAAGCAAAAGCTGCACATTCTTTATCTAGGCTGTCAAGAGGTGAGGCCCACATTTAGGGTGGATCTTCCCACCTCAAATAATCCAATCAAGATAAATCCATGACAGGTGTGCCAGGCTGCCTGGGTTTTTAGTTCCACATGTAGTCAAGTTGACAACCAAGAATAGCCACCACAATGTAATTAATTCATATATTAAAAATACGTCTTCTGTGTAATAGCTAATGGCTCTAGTGTGTGGTATCTGACCCTGACATTTTGAATGGATTTAACTCAATAATCCCAACACACTATGAGACAAGGTGCTGTCACTATCATCACTTTTTCCTTCAGACTAAGCACAGGAAGGTCACGAGGAAGCTTGGCCCCATCCAGCTAATAGGGCTAGGACAGGCTGACTGACCACAATAACCCGCTGTGTTAAACTGTTCCTCCAGGATGCTCATATCAGCAGCTGTATCGGCCCTTCTTGAAAACCAAAACTACCCTCACGGCCACTCGTCCCTGGGGTCCCTATTTTTTCTGTCACTGTCTTTAGCATTTTTCAGTCTCTTCAACTGCCCTCTGCAGCTCAAGGAGACAACTGTAAGGGGTCTCCCTTATTTTCTGTGTCTTCCTCAAGAGGCAATCTGAAGACTCCCTCTCCATTTCCTCCCCCCCCTCTCACTCCTAGCAGTACCTTCTTTCTTGGGAAGTCTTTGTGGCCCCTTAGAGCTAGGTCTTTGTCACGTTCTCTGTTTGATCANCCAATCGCTGTAACGATCTGTGAGTCAATGTTTTATTTGTTTTTTTATTTCAAAGGCAATTTTGGGGTCTGGCATGGTGATGCATGCCTTTAGTCTCAGCACTCAAGAGATAGGGGCGGGCAGACGTCTGTGAGTTTAAAGCCAGCCTGGTCTATACAGCTCCAGGTCAACTAAGACTACAGAGTGGGGACCTTGTCTCAAAATAGAAGATTTTGTAGTGGTTGGTTATATAGAAATACGGTTCTGGGAGTGTGGTTCAGTGCACGCCTAGTATACACAATATCCTGGCCCTGTCCCCAGCACCAAAAAACCTAANGGTTATTTTTAAAATTCTAATTCTAATTTGTATCAGGTTCCTTCCATAATTTCCCGGAATGTTTCGAGGGTGTTAAGAAAACCTGTAAACATAATCAAGTGTCAGGCACTCACCTCTTGTCAGTGATTACACTACGGGCCTTGTGTAAGCTGACTCATGCAATCCTTAGGGCAACTGTCTGAGTTCAGTACTGCAGTTACCATTCCCCAACGAAAAACTGGGGGTCAGAGAGCCATGAATACCAATAACAAGAAGCCAGCATTTGGACTAAGGTAATTGGGCTTTAGTACGATATTCCCTGCTAGTGAATTCTATAGTCAGACACAACTTCTTAATGTGAGAATAGTGCTTGCTTTCAATATATCCTGGTTTATCCTTCCCCAACTTGAAGCGATTACCATAGGTCTATAAATCTAACTTAATGTATTCTGTTCCATTATTCTGAGTCCATAAAATTGGTATGAGAACATTGCAATGACATCTAAAAGTAAGGCATTTCAATACCACTCATACAATGAATTGCAAAATCTTTTCATTACTTTAAAATGGTATCTATTCATAATAAAACTGAAATTATACCCAATTTCTCCATTGTACATAATAAGGTACAAACTGTGAACTTTCCATTAGTAAAATGTATCCTCCTCCTGTTAAACTTCCAAATTAGTAATCTTTTATTAGTTTTTCATAATACAAAGGGAACAGAGCTTGGCAAACTTACTTTCTCTTAACTTTAATGCTTGCAGCCCTTTTGAAGAAGCAATGCACATGANTCTGTGTGTGCATTAATGTGTACACGTTTCACAGCAGCTGCCTTTGCCGCTGGTCATCTGTGTTTACATGTCATTGTGAGAAGTGCCGCTCCACACTCCAGGTCTCCTGTGCCTCGTCTCTCTCTCTGGCTCTCAGCTCCGTTGAGTGTACTACATGTGTCTATCTGCTTCTCCAAACCGTGTGCTCATCAGGTTAGGGATTTGTGTCTTCCTTTCCATCGTTCTGGAACAGTGCCCAGCAGCTGTTAAATAAGTATGAGGCAAAAGTGTCCCTGAAGAAAGGTTTCCTGTAGGAGCCTCCTCACAACCCTCAATCAGGCCCGAGGAAGATGCAGAGGGAGTGAAAACAAGGGCAAGAGCCTCACTTTCCCTGAAAGACTCCAAAGTGAGCATGGGGCTCTGTGGTGCCCTGGGAACAGGATGGAGGTCAGTCTAGCCATCTGCCCGCAACACAAAGGACCCCGTTAACCTTTTTGAAGGGTGTGGCAACTGGGAATTGTTCTCATTGGGATCTTGTTGATGTCGTGATTTTACATGTAATTCAGAGGTTAGTTTGTCATAATATAGCTAATCCTTACTATTCATATCTCACCTTTGTGGAGACAACACACTTCTATCTCACCTTTGTGGAGACAACACACTTCTATGTTGATTGTATCACGCTCAGGTTCTACGGGTAGACCATGAAATCAGTCCGCAGCAGAGACAGGAGAAACAAAAGGAAGTTTTATCTAATTCTATGCATGTGTGTCTTCAGAAAGAAAACAAAGACCTGAAAAGGCCATTAGGTGCAAAAGTTTCAGTGCTGCTNTAAATAAAACTGATAAATTGTGGACATGTGACAAATTAAAGAGGCTTTTGCAGTGAATTGTGTGACAGTCTAATGAAAAGTAAGAGTTATTTTCATAGGTTTATTCTGATATCCACTCCAAGTCCCCAGTGTTTAGAACACTCACTTCCTGGCACACCGAGCATCCCCTTCTCTTAGGAAATTTTGTGCTTGCTTTCAGGCGGAGCTTCCTTCCTGTCCCTGCTTTCTCGGGTGCCTTACGCTCAAGCAAACAGTGTGTCATGGTAGCGGATTTGGGGTTAGCATCTTCTGAACTCCTTCACCTACTCGCTAAAGTTTATTTGTAAACCTGAAACTAGTACAGCCTTTTCCCAGTCATTAGTAGCTACGAGAGTGGTAAGTGATATGGCATATCAGAGCACATGCTCCCA
The DNA here is from genome assembly GCA_001675575.1 of Neotoma lepida. Classification (NCBI taxonomy): domain Eukaryota; kingdom Metazoa; phylum Chordata; class Mammalia; order Rodentia; family Cricetidae; genus Neotoma; species Neotoma lepida. Next base: position 15,081 of record LZPO01027694.1, on the reverse strand, counting down.
GCCATGTTGAGCAAGGCGACACTGCCTTTTCCCTGCAGCTTCACTGGAAANAGCTATGCTTACATTCTATTGAGGGCTATGGATTTTGCACTTTTGTGCTGTTTGTTCATTTTTCCATTTAAAATGTTCTGCCAGAGGCACNGTCTAACACCCCTAAGCATAAGAGGCTTTGATACAAGAGTCCTTAGAAAGAAAACATAAAGTCCTNAGGCTATAGTTACAGTGCTATGGGGTGTGATCTTTTGGGAAAGGAGGTCCTGCACCCTGGCACCCCTTCACCTATGCTCTGTGAGGAAGTCTAATAAACTCATTGGTTCCTTTACAACGAACTTTAACAAAATTGCACCTTGGTTTGTTGCTGGGACCTTAGAAGGGGTAGTGCCGGAGCCAAAACCTGTATTGGCTATAATTAAGCTATCTTAGCCCAGGTAATCTTTAGTTTTTGTTTTCTGAGTAACAGGTTTCTGTTTTAGAATTTTTGTTAAGTGCCTTAAGCAAAACCAGCTTGGTACTTCCTTATCTTTTTGTCAGTCAGGGACTTCTGTTATCCTGACCTTCCCGAGAAAACATCTTGCAGTCAGGTTGCCTAGCAACCTAATTGCCCTGACCCACGCCCCGAAGCACAAGCTCCTGCTTCACCNGCTATATAATCAATTGGTGAAAGAATAAACTTTGCAGCTTGATCAGAACCCTGTCTTGCTGTCATTCTTTGTGTCTCTTGTCCCTTTCATTNGCCATTGAAGATCTCCGTTGAAGACCCTGCTGGCCGGGGCAGGGTAGGCCTTGGTTACTTCTCCCAGAGGGAAGAAATTCTAGCTTCACTATACCATGCTATTTGGATTTTCAACCACTGAAACTGTGAGCCAAATCAACCCCTTTATAAAGTTGTCCTGTCTCAGAACATAAGTTGCTTTTCTTTAAAAAGCAAGACAAAGATACTTAGGAATTTCTAAAATAAATAAATAAATAAATAAGTAAGGCTTTGTAAAAAAAAAATGGCCCAAATATAAAACTATCTGAAATGTGGCACAATTTTGACAAATCAATGCCATGTGTTCTGAGCAGAACTGTGTCACCCTCTATTGAAGACTTAACTTCCATACCTCAGAAAGTGACAACATTTGGAGACAGGCCTTTAAAGAAGTGTTTAAGTTAAAATGTAGGCATTAAGATGGGCCTAGTGGTATCCTTATAGGACATTAGGAGATAGAGACACTACCCAGCAGGGGTTAAGGATTCCCTGTAGCCACANGGTTGGAGCCTTGTCTTTATGTCATCTAGGCATTCCTAGAGATCCCAAGGTCATGTGTAATTAAGGCAGAATTGTATACAACTGGTTGGAGGGGTGACTAGATACTCAGATGAGTGGTCTATGGCCTTTTTCACTCACTTCTTCCAAGAGGGAACATCAGTTGTGGTGATGCTTAGTGAGCAGGCCCAGCTAAACTTCTGGAGATGGTGTCAGCTTGTTTTGGGAGATAGTCCTGTACAACAGATTGTCTCTGGCCATAGTGATCACAGGAAATGACAGAGCGATTTTGTAATTGTGGGATGTTGTAGTCTTATTTTCTGTTGCTGTGGTAAAATACCCTGACAAAAGGCAACTTTGGGGAGAAAGAGTTTGTTTGACTTAATGATTCCAGGATACAGTTCATCACTGAGGGAATATCAAGGCAGGATTTGGGTAGCAGCTGGTCACATCATATCCACAGTCAAGAGCAAAGAGAAACAGGCATGTTTACTTGCTTGCTTGTTTGTGCTCAGCTCAATTGCATTTTCTACTTTTGTACTGTTCAGGATCCCCAGCCTAGGGAATGATGCCACCCACAGTGGGCTAGGTCTTGCCACACTAATGACTTAAGACAATCCTCTACATCTTCTACAAGGCATGACCAACCTGATCTAGACAATTCTTCAACTAAAGCTCTCTTCCCAGGTGATTCTAAGCTGTGTCAAGTAGACAGTTTAAACCAACTAGCATGTATTTGAAGGGTCACATGTAAAACAGGAAGTCAAGGAGAGGCGGGGTCATACAATCCCTTCTGAGCACATGCTTCACCATAGTTAACACAATGTTACGGATCCTCTGGATGTTATCAGCCTCTGGCCAGTGACTGAACAAGGCAGCGGTACAAAGG
>LZPO01027693.1:54140-67853 GCA_001675575.1 Neotoma lepida | reverse complement strand
TGTGTTGGGATGTTCAAGTCTTGTTGATGTAGAACCACTAGGTTCTGATGGTGTCATATTGGTATTTATGTTGTTTACAGTATTTTTGCACTGTCATCTACCCTTCTCTTCCTCCACTTGGTGCACATGGTATCTGTGTCTCAGGGTGCCCCTCTTGATCTGATTGATACTCTTGGTCCAATGGGAGCTCTTGGTCTAATCGAGGCTCTTGGTCCAACTGNTGCTGATGGACTTAGTGTCTCAGGCAGAAGCTCTTAGTCCAATTGGTGCTGGTAGACTCTGTCTCAGGGAGCAGCTGTTTCCAATTGGTGCAGGGTGGGCTTATGGCTCTGGTGGTCACTGGTGCCATAGGGAATCTAGTTTTTATTTAATAAGACTAATTAGAATCCCACTTCAGCAGGGCAATATTTAGACAGCAATAGAATGTGACTGTTTTTATATAGGAGCTTACCTCTTTTGGGTTTTGGTTCCTGCCATGCAAATGAGAGTAGCTCTGATTGGCCTGTATTTGGCTCTGGGTATAGGCATGGTTTACTGGATGGCAGTTTTGCAGTAAGAGGCCACAGCTAATTTTGATTGGCAGTGCTATTATGCTATTCCTAGAGTGACTGATANACTTGCAGGTGAGTTTGAAGCTTTGGAGGATCATGGAAATGTTTGTCTCCCAATGATCTGTTGTTTCTTTTTGTGGTGTTAATAGGTATATTTTCTGGGAACAGGGTGGCATATCAGAAGTCCCTGATAAAAACTTTTTCCTTATTTTCCTTTTCAATGATGTCCTTCTACTCATGTTTTTGTTTTTTTTGTTTTGTTTTGTTTTGCTTTGCTTTGTTTTTCTCATAGAGAATAAACTCAATCTTGAAAAGCTGACTGGAGAGCTCCTCTGTAACTTCTGTGAATAGGGCAGGAGTGGGACATGGGAGCTACCTGTACCATCAGTTGGCACTGGTCAGAGGCTCTCTGTGGTGCCTGAAAGAACATCACACTTAAAGGAAGTTTTAGTTGTATGGTCTTAGAGGCTTAAGAGTAGTGGGGCTTCTAGTGAGTAGAGGATTTTTTTCCCTTTCTTCAAAATAGATTTTTTTCCTCACATAATATATCCTGATTATGGCTTCCCCTTCCTTCACTCCTCCTTACTCCTTCCACGCCCCCATCTGGATCCATCCCCTTTCTATCTCTTATTAGAAAAAAAAAAGCTTCTATGGGATAATAATAAAATAAAATAAAATATCATAAGATAAAATAAAAATTAACACACTGGAATCACCCAAAACAAACAGAGGAAATGAGTCCAAGAGACAGCGCAAAGAATAGAGACCCATTCATATGCACACCAAGGAATTCCGTGAAAACACTAAACTGGAAGCCTTAATATATATACAACAGACTTGTAGGGTAAAAAGAGAAGAAAAAAATATATAAATAAAATAAAAATACAAAACAATAAAATAGGTATAAAAAAGGAAGAGACCTGACACAATATGAGACATGGGACCCCCAAAGATTAACTTTGTTTACTGTTGGCCATCTACTGCTGGGCATGCAGCCAGCCCTTAAGAGTGTTTTGTTTCCCCAGTCAGTAAGATTCCCCTGGAGGAAATTAAATTTTCATTTTCAAGTGTTTATCAATTAGAGATTGCTTTGGGGTTAGGGATGGGGGCATGTGTCTGTCCACTTCTCCTTTCAGCTCTAAGACCCCATCTAGTGCAAACCCCTGCAGGCCCAATGCATGCTGCCTCAGTCTCTGTGAGATCTTATGTGTGTTAATGATCTTGTTGAATTAGAGGGAGTGGTTTTCTTTGTGTCTGCCTTCCCCTTTAGCTTTCACACTCTTTCCTCCCCCTCTTCTCTGGGGTTCTGTGAGCCCTGAGGGGAGGAATTTAATGGTGATAACTTGTTTAGGGCTGAGTATTCTAAGGTCTCTCACTCTCTGAATAATGTCTGGCTGTGAGTCTCTGTATTTGTTTCCATCTGCTGAAGAAGGAAGCTTCTCTGGTGATGGCTTAGCAAGGCANTGATCTATGAGTATAGCAGAATGTCATAAGGAGTTATTTTATTACTGTGTTTTTTTTGTTTGTTTTTGTTTTAGAATAGTAGTATTTGGTTTTACCCAAAGTACCTGGGCTATCTGGTGTTAGGCTCTTAGGCACCTAAACAGTATTGATTATGGGTTCCATCTCATGAATGAGCCTTCAATCAAATCATATATTGGTTGGTTGCTCACACAGCCTTATGCCACCGTTTTACTAGCATATCATTCAGTTGGAAAATGAATGTAGAAAAAAATTTGGGGGAGGGCTAGGTTGTTTTTATGTTTATTCTTTGATAGCATGCAGAGTACCATTATGCACAAAAGATATTAGAATATGGAGGGGAGAGGATATATGTAGGCACCAGCTCAACATCTCCATATTCAATGACCTGTGTAGGTGTTGTTTTCAACAGTTGGGCCTTGCTGTCAGTTTTTGGAGAGCAACCTGTAGTCTTGGCAATAGCTTGGGTTGTTTGGGGATTCTCCTGGTACCCCTTTGGTCAACAACTTAATTAGATATAACCCATTCCTAGTACAGGAACTTCATTTGGTGACAAGACATATCTAGTTGGAGGCTCTGTCCCCCCATTATTTGGAAATTTTATTTAGATCCCTTCCTATATGTATATGTTTTAGGAACTTTCTACTTTATTAGATTTCCATACTACCCCTCAAATGGCCCTTAATTTTAGCTGTCTCTCCCCACATTCCCTCTTTCCCCCCTTTTTCCTCCCCTTCTCCACATGATCCTCCCATTCCAGGGCCCCAATCCATTCATAACTATCTATTCTATTTCCCTTTCTAGGGAGGTTTGTCTGTCCTACCCTAGTCCCCTTTCTATACCTAACCACTGTGGTTCTATGGATTGTAGCTTGGTTGTAATTGATTTAACAGCTAATATCCATATATACGCAGATATATACCATAGTTGTCTTTCTGGGTACAGGATANCTCACTTGAGATTTGTTTTTCTACTTCCATCCATTTATCTGTGAATTTCATTTTATTTTTTTAATACACGAGTAATACTCCATTGTGTAAGTGAACCACATTTTTCTTTATCAATTCTTCTATTGAGGGGTATCTANGTTGTTTCCAATTTCTGACTATTATGAATAGAGCAGCAATCAACACAGTTGAGCAAGTGTCTATGTGGTAGGGTAAAGCATCCTTTNGGTATATATCCAAGAGTTCTGTAGCTGGATCTTGAAGTAGATCAATTCCTATCTTCCTAAGCAAATGTCACATTGATTTCCAAAGTGGCTGTACAAGTTTGTATTCCCACCAGCAATGAATGAGAGTTCTCCTTACTTCACATCCTTGTAAGCATGAGTTGTCACTTGTTTTATTTATTTTAGCCATTTTGACAGGCATAAGATGAAACTATGAAAGTAGTTTTGATTTACATTTCCTTGAAGGCTAAGTGTGTTGAACATTTCTTTGTTTCTCAGCCATGTGAGTTGGTCTTCTGAGTTGGTCTCTGTTTAGATCTGTATCACATTTTTTAAAATTATTTGTTTTCTTGATANCTCCTTTTTGAGTTCTTTATATATTTTTGATATTAGCCCTCTGCTGGATGTGTAGTCTTTAAAAATCTTTCCCATTGTATAGGCTGTTGCTTTGGCTGAATGATGTGCCCTTTGCCATTCAGAAGCCTTTCAATTTCATAAGGTCCTATTTATTAATTGTTGATCTTAGTGCCTGTGCAATGTTCTGTTCAGAAAGTCTTTGCCTGTGCCAATGAGTTCAAAGCTTTCGCACACTTCCTCTTTTATCTGGTTTCGTGTACTTAGTTTTATGTTGAGATCTTTGATCCATTTACACTTGACTTCTGGGCAGGGTGATAAGTATGGGTCTATTTCTATTTTTCTACCTGCAGCCGTCCAGTTTAACTAGCACCAATGGGGAAGATGCTGTCTTTTTTCAAGTATATATTTCTAGCTTCTTCATCAAAAATTGGATGTCTTCAGGTGTGTGGATTTATGTCTGGGTCTTCGTTTCACTGTTTCCTTTCTCAGAACATTCATTATTTATATACAGGAGTGCTACTGACTTTTGTGAGTTCATTTTGTATCCAGCAAATTTGCTGAAGTTGTTTATCTGCTGTAGGAGTTCCCAGATGAATTGTCAATGTCACTTATGAATACTATTGTATCATCTGCAAATAAAGATACGTTGACTTCTTTCTTTCCAATTTGTATCCCCTTAATTGGTTTCAGTTGTCTTATTGCTCTCATTAAGTCTGTAACTACTATATTGAATAGGTCTGGACAGAGTGGACAACCTTGTCCTCTTTCTCATTTTAGTGGAGTTGCCCTGGGTTTCTCTCCATTTAAGGTGATGTTGGCTATATGCTTGCTATAAACTGCCTTTATTATGCTGAAGCATGTCCTCATATCCCTAATCTCTCCAGGACTTTTACATGAAAGGATGTTGTAGTTTGCCAAAAGTCTTTTCTGCATCTAATGAGATGATTATTTTTTGTCTTACAGGTTATTTATTTGGTGGATTAGATTTGTAGTTTTACATATGCATTTACATATGTTGAACCATCCCTGCATCTCTGGGATGAAGCTTCCTTGATCATGGTGGATGATCTTTTTGATGTGTTCTTGAATTTGGTTTGCAGGTATTTTATTGAGAATGTTTGCATCTATGTTCATAAGGGAAATTGGTCTTTAATTCTCTTTCCTTATTGAATCTTTGTNTGGTTTGGGTATGAGAGTCACTGTCATCTCAAAACAAATTGGGCAATGTTCCTTCCATTTCCATTTTGTGGAATAATTTGAGTATTGGCATTAACTCTTGTTTGGAAGTCAGGTAGAATTCTTTGTTAAAACCTTCTGGCACTGGGCTTATTTTGGTTGCAATCTTTTTAATGACTGCTTCTATTTCACTAGGGGTTATAGGTCTGTTTAAATTATTTATCTGATCTTGATTTAACTTCGGTGAGTGGTACCTATTGGGAAAATTGTCCATTTCTTTTCAATTTTCAGATTTGGTGGAGAACAGATTTTTTAAGTATATCCTTTTGATTCTCTANATTTCCTTGGTGTAGGTTATTATGCTCCTTTTTCATTTTTAATGTTCTTAATTTGTANATTCTCTTCACCTTTAAGTTAAATTGGATAATGGTTTGTCAATCTTATTGATTTTTTCAAAGAACCAACTCTTTGTTCCATTGCTTCTTTGGATTTTTTATTGTTTGTTACTATTTTATTGATTTCAGNTCTGAGTTTTATTATTTCTTGCCATCTGCTCCTTTTGAGTGTGATTTCTTCTTTATATTCAAGAACTTTCGTGTGTGCTGTTAAGTTACTAGCATGAAATCTCTACTTTTTTTAAACTTTCTTTTTATTTATTCTTTGTGTCTTTCACATCACGCATTTTGATCTCATTCATTTCACTGTCCATTTGTATCTGCCCTCTGCCCTTGCAACCCCCCACCCAAATAGAATAAAATTTAAGAGAAAACAGGAGGAAAGAAAAAAAAAGAGGAAAAATCTCATCATGGAAGCTGTATTGTGACAGTGAGTCATGCAGTAAACTCTTTTGCCCATATATCTTTAGTTGCAAGTGTTCATTGCAGAGTCCTTAGTCTGGTTTGAAGCCTCTGGTTTCTGCTNCACTATCGATTCTGGGCCCTCACTGGAACTCCTCTTGGTTATCCTGCTGTTGCCCTGTGTTGTGGAAATCCTGCAGCTTTGCATCTGCAGGACTGGCCCCTTCGTGTGCTCCCAAGGTCATAAATGGGGTGAATTTTAGGATGGGCCAATTCATAACCCTGGTTCTGGGCCTGGGTAGTTGCAGGGTTGGTCAGCCCACCAGCTCTCCCCCATCCTCACCACCAGGGTGAGCACTCCAGCATTAACCTGGCTAGTTCACCCCTTACAGCAATGAGCAAGGGGTGGAGTCAGTTCTCCTGCTTTCATGCCTTCAGGAGAGGCTCTCCCACACCTGGACCATCAGGGCCAACTCTACTGTGTTGCCCAGGCAAGGTGCAGGGGCCACTCTCCCAAGTGCTGCAGCTGGTGAGGGGCAGGGATGGCTCTCCCACTCTTAAGGGCTTGTTGCCATCTCTCCCACCTGCCACAGGATGCAAAGGGGGGAAGGGCATCTCTCCCCTGCCCACACTACCATGTGGCAGACNGACAGGGCAAGATCTCTCATGATCATATTCTTGGGCTGGTTCACCTGTACCCCTTTCAATAGGGTCAGCTCTGCTGTGCTGCCCAGGTGAGGTGCAGGGCCCATGTTCCCAAGTGTTCCATCTGGTAAGGAGGAGGGTCAGCTCCTTTGCCCACCACAGGTGGCAGGGGCAAGGGGCAGCATCTCTCCCTCACCCTCTCTACCACATGGCAGATGAGGGGGGTATGGGCAGCTCTCCCACTCTTANACCCTCAGGGCCAGCTCACCTCCATAGGGTNATCTCTACTGTGCTGCCCAGGTGAGGAACAGGGTCCATTTTCCTGAGTGCCTCGGATGGTAAGGGGGAGGGTCAATTCCCTCATCTAGTCCAGATAGTGAGGGATAAGAGGTACTGGGGTGAAGTACAGGGCCTGCTCTCTTGAGTGTTGCAACTGGTGAGGGGCAGGGCCAGCTCTCCCACCTGCATCAGGCATAGAGGGGTAGGGGGGCATCTCTTCCCCACCCATGCCACCATATGGCAGATGAGAAGTGGGGCCATATTCCTCATGCTCATGTTCTATGGGTGCCTTACCTGCACCCAATAAACAGGGTCAGCTTCACTGTGTTGCCTAGACAAGGTACAGGACCCTTTCCCGAGTGTTGCAGCTGGTAAAGGGAAGGGGTCAGCTTCCTTGCCAGCTGGAAGTGGTAGGGGCAAGGGAGAGGGCATCTTTCCCNTTTTCCCACCACCATGCTGCAGATGAAGGAAGCAGTACCAGCTATGTCTCTCTCACACCCTCAGGATTGGCTTATCCATGCCCCTGTCTACAGGATCAACTCTACTGTGCTGCCCAAATGAGGTTCAGGGCCTGTTCTGAGTACTGCTGCCTATGGTGAGGGGTAAAGGGAGGTAGACATCTTTTCCTCCCCCATGCCACCACATGGCATACTAGAGGGGCACAACCTGCACTTCCATCCTCAAGCCCTCAGGGCCAGCTCGCCTATGGCCCTCTGTGAACAGGGTAAGCTCTATTGTGCTGCCCAGGTGAGGGCACTCTCCTGAGTGCTTCATTGGAGAGGGGCAGGACCAGTTCTCCCTAGTATCGCAGCCAGTGAGGGGCGGGGCCAATTATGTATAGTCCTAGCCTCTTGGCATTTGGTAGTATCAGGAGCCATGGACATCAACAGAGACTGCAGCTGCATCAGAGCTGTAAACCCGGATATGGGCCCCAGTAGCACCCTGGGCCCAGACATCACCATGGCCCTAGGTGGCAATCAAGCCACTCACTTCAGTCCACTCCTTATCTCTCAACTCTTCAGATATGCCTCTGTCCACAGGACATGAACCATTCTATCTGTCTGTCTGTCTGTCTGTCTCTCTCTCTCTCTCTCTCCCTCTCTCTCTCCATAACACACCATACATTTGCTCACCGTAGTACTGCCTATCTGCCTGGTACTGCAAGGTGCTGGGTGAGCCCGTGTTTTCTCCTTGGAGCCCGGGGCAGACTGCTCCAGGCTTGTATGTTGGTCTCCTTGTCCCACTCAGTCTGTCACAGGCTTGCCAGGACCATGCTGCCTCATCACTAAGAGATCATAAAAGTGCCAGGCTCCTGGTTGCAGAGGTGTTGCTGGAGTTCTCTCATCGGCTGGGGCTAGAAAGCCTGTCCATGTTTTTAAAATGTAGGCATTTATTGCTAAGAACTTGCCAATTAGGATTGCCTTCATTGTGTCCCATAAGTTTGTGTATTTATTTTCATTCCATTCTAGAAAGTCTTATTTATTTCTTAATTTCTATCTTGATACATTTTTCATTCAGTGGAGAGTTGTTCAGTTTCCATAAGTTTGTAAGCTACCTGTTGTTGATATCCACCTTTAGTCATTGGTGACCAGGTAGGATGTAGATGATTATTTCAATTTTCTTGTATTTGTTGAGAGTTGCTGTTTTTCAAAGTATGCAGTCCATTTTGGAGAAANTTCCATGAGGTGGTGAGAAAAGATGTATTCTTTTGTGCTTAGGTAAAATGTTCTATAAATATGTTAGTTTCATTTGGTTTATAATATCAGTTAGCTCCAGCATTTCTCTGCTTAATTTTTGACTGGAAGGCCTGTCTCTTGGTAAGAGTGGGGTATTGAAGACTTCCACTATCAATGTGTGAGTTAATATGTGATTTAAACTGTAGAAATGTTTTTGTTTTGTTTGTTTGTTTTTTACAAACTTGGGTGGCCTTGTGTTTGGTGTAACAGTGTTAAGAATTGCAATGTCTTTGATGGATTTTTCCTTTGATGATTATGTAATGTCTTTCTATTGGGGGAGAGGACAGCAGTTTTGGATCAAGACAGATTTATTAAAGGATGAAATCAATACAACACGCGCACTAACTCACAAATACAGAGCAAAGTGGCACCACTACTTCTTTGTCCCTGTCTAAAAAAAGGGCACACAACCCTTCTCTTTCAATTCTTAAAGGGTTGTGTATCTTCAGAGAAGACCACACCCATCAGACCAACCCACTCCATTCTATTGGTCATTAGATTGAATGACAGAATTCCCACAACATCCTTCCCTATCTCTTCTGATTAGTTTTGGTTTGAATTCTATTTTGTCAGATATTAAAATGGATACACCCGTGCTTCTTAGGTCCATTTGCTTGGAAAATCTTTTTTCTATCTTTTTACCCTAGTAAGATACCTATTCTTGATGTTAAAGTGTGTTTCTTGAAAGCAGCAGAGGGATGGATCCTATTTTCATATCCACTCTGTTAGTCTATCTTTTTATTTGGGAATTGAGACCATTGATGTTGAGAGATATCAATGATCAGTGTTTGTTGATTCTTGTTATTTTGTTGTTGTTGCTGCTGCTGCTGCTATGGTGGTGGTGGTGATGGTGGTGGTGGTGTGTGTGTATATGCTTTCCTTCTTTTGATTTACTGATCTGTGATTATTCATTCTTTGTGTTTTCTTGGGTGTGGTTAACCCCTTTAGTTTGGAGTTTTCTTTCTTGTGGCTTCTGTAATGCTGGGTTTGTATATAGATGTTGCTTAAATTTGGTTTTATCATGAAATATCTTATTTTCTCCATCTTTTGTGATTGAAAGTTTGCTGGGCATAGTAGTCTGGGTTGGCATTTGTGGTGTCTTAGAGTCTATAGGCTCTTCTGGTATTTAGAGCATCCATTGAGAATCGGGTGTTATTCTAAAAGGATTGCTTTGATATTCTTTCTTTGTTCTGTAGGTTTAGTGTTTTGATTATGTGTCAAAGGGATTTTCTTTTCCAATCCAGTCTATTTGGTGTTCTGTATGCTTCTTGTGTCTTGATTGGTATCTCCTTTTTAGGTTATGGAATTTTTCTTCTATAATTTTGTTGAAAATATTTTCTGTGCCTTTGACCTTGTTTTTTTCTCCTTCTTCTAGAACCTATTATTCTTATTGGTCTTTTCATGGAGTCCCAGATGTCTGGATATTTCATGCCAGTCAGTACTTTAGTTTAGGTTTAACATTTTCTTCGACTGAGGTATCTATTTCTTCTATCATGTTCTCAATGCCTGAGATTCTCTCTTCTATCTCTTGTATTCTATTAGTGAGGCTTGCCTCTGGGGTTCCAGTTTGAGTTCCTAAATTTTCTATTTCCAGATTTCCNTCAGTTTGGGGTATTTTTGTTGTTGTTGTTGTTGTTAGTGATTTTATTTCCACTCTTAGGTATTGAATAATTTTATTCATTTCCTCCCACTTTTGTGTGTTCATTAAGAGATTTATTTATTTTCTCTTTAAGGACTTCTATCATATTCATAAAGGCTATTTTAGGGTCTTTGTCTTATGTGTCATGTATGATATAAAACATAGGGCCTACTGTGATAGAATTGATTGACTGTAGTGGAGACATATTTTCATGGCTGTTGTTGTGTTTTTTAACTGTTGTTTAGGCATATGGGTTTGGGATGATTATAATTCTAGATGCTGATATCTCATCTTTTCTTGTTGCAAGGATGTTTTGTACTTTGGTTTCTATTGCTGTCCCTGGTTCTTAGGAGAGTGTGGTGGTTGTGTGTTGCCTGGTAGGAAATTCTTCTGGGGGCCTAGGTAGGTGTNACCATTTTGGGTTCCAGGTAAAGTGTATCTCTTGGTATGGAGATCTCATACTTAAGAAAGGGGATGGGCTGAGGAGTGATCTGAGTGGGTGCACAAGAAGAAGGAAAGCTCTTATTCAAATAAGAGCTGATTATTCCTCTGGCAATAGCTCAGAGAGTGATGAGAGTCTACAATAGGTGTTCTGATACAGAACTGGGGATGAAACTAGGGATTTGACTTCAAGGAGAAGAGAGTTCTGAAGCTCACCTACCTGCTTTGCTGGTCTACTTGCTTCTCTGGCAGGTTTGGCTTGTGGTTTCCTTGAGAATTCCTGTTGGGTTGGGGGCTGAGATTAATAAGATGACTGGGAAAGAAGATTGGAGGAGAAGATCTGTGTGATCTACAGGCATTGGTCTCATGAACCCATCATTTTGTCAGTGACCAAATATGGATATTTTCCTCATGGGGAAAAATAAGTAGTTGGAATAAGGCATACATACTGTTAAGTTAGCTCAAAGGAGATGGTGAGGTATCTTGGGCTTCTAGCNGTCAGACATGGGGAAGGAGACACCATTCTGATAAGTGCCTAAGTCCCCATTAGCTACAGGTCTCTCTAGCAGCAGGAAATATTTATTTCCTAAACATTATCTCTAAATAGGTACATATGGGAGAAGGACTGCCAGGGTCCTTAAGATATGGGGGAGGGCTGAAGCCTATTGGAACTAGGATAAGTTGGGAGAAGAGGGAATTAGAAGTCATTTAGGATGTCTTTGCCTTCTGAGGATCTCAAGAATCTATCCAAGTGGGTGAGGCTGATTTTGTAGATTTGGATCATGACAAAGAAATATGAAACCTTGGATATAGGGGCCTCTGACTACTTAGAAAGGCTGTGAAAGAGCAGGCCATTATGGAGAACAGAACTGTAGTCAAAAGCACCATGAAGAGACCTCTGCTCCAGGGCTTAGAGTAGTACTGTGGCCAAGGCACATCATAAAAGACACAGGATATTTTCTTTCCAGGGTCTGACTATCAATTTTATCCTAGTTCATTAGAGTGTACTCTGATTTTNAGTCTGAAGACATAGAAGGGACTTGTGTGGTGGCATAGGCATCCAGTGATCCTAATTCTTAGTCAGATTACATGGACAGGAAGAAGGTCCAAGGCATTTGAAATATATTGAGGTACGACTTTCCAAAGGGGCATATAAAATGGGTTGACTGTACTTGTCCATCAGCCTCAGTCTGTAGCATTGAATTAGCACAGCTTTGGATTGTGCACCATAATTACTTGGGTTTTCATCTTCATAGTTTGTTTAATGAGGCTCTGGACATATTAACAAGAGNCTTTCTGTTTGTTTAGGATGTACCAAAGACATAAGAACTTCTTGTGTTATTTAAAGGTAAAAATATCCTGTTAAATTATAAGGAACTAGAAATGGCAAAATTAGAGTTGAGACTAAAATAAGTACAATTTCATAAGGATTAATTTATCACACAAATGTGACGTTCTTGCAGGTAGGTGGCCTTTTGTTCTAACAGGAAGGCATTTACTCTGCATCTTTTGCACCCTCTATGATGGAAGCCTTAAAAAAGCCTGTAGATGAAAGGAAAAATNCCGTATGTTAAAATAAGCTAATCTATTAATAATTCACAAGTTAAAATAATGAAAATTATAAATCTAGGCTTTGGAAATGAATCCAAAATATAGCAAATCCTGAAACAGTGTGTTTTGCTACAGAACCAGACTTCAACAAGTCTTAAGCTCTCAAATGTTTTAGAAGCTGATATGGAAAATGGTTAAGAAAAATATCTGATGGCGATGATGATGATGATGGTGATGATTTTTTTTGGCAAATGATTGAAAAATTAGGAGGAGTAGACTTGGAGGAAAGGGAGGCTNGGAGGAGTGGAGGGAGGGGAAACTGTGATCAGGATGTATAGTACAAGAGGAGAATCTATTTTCTTTCTTTAGAAGAAAGAGTTTATTGTGACTTGCAGTCTCAGGGGGAGTCCATGACCATTGTGGCAGGAAGCATAGCAGCAGGCAGGCCTGGAACTAGAGCAGTAGCTGAGAGCTTACATCTAATCTACAAGCAGGAGGCAGAGAGTTAACTGGGAACGGTGTGGGCTTTTGAAACCTCACAGCCCACCCTAGTAGCACACTTCCTCTAACAAGGCCACGCCTCCTAATCCTTCCCAAACAGTTCCACTAACTGGAGACCAAGCATTCAAATTTATGAGCCTATGGGGGCNGTTCTCACTCAAACCACCACACCAAGTTGTAACCTTAGAACACCAGTNCCCACACTGTGCCATGTTTACTTCACTATGCACTGTAGGTGCTGCTTCTGTTATGTGTGCAAACATCTGCTCACCTCATCCTCTACCCAAGGTGGCNGCATCAATTATTATCTTAAAGAGATGAGTGAGGCTCTGCTTCTCATCCAAAGTCACACAGCCAGAAAGTGGCAGAGTCTAGAGTTAAGCTGACTTACTCTAGGCTTCAGTTCCCCTAATGGTGACACTTACTTTTGAAGACATGGCCGCAGGGCTCCCAGAGTCGAGGCNACTTGCAGTTGAATGGCTAGCTCCAGACAGGTGCTAAGCTTCTGTTCTTCACATTCAGACTCCAGAAAGGGACGGAGGACATTTGCTTATTCCTCCTCTGCGATGGTTACTCTTGATTGTCAGCGTGATGGAATTCAGAGTCATCAGGGAGACATAGACAACTAAAGTGGGAAGACCGACCCTGAAAGTCAGCGGTTACCATGGACTNTATAAAAAGATGAAAGGAGGAAGTAAGCTGAGTGACAGCATTCATCTCTCTCTGCTTCCTGATTGTCTGTGAAGGTGAGCAGCTATCTTGGTCTTCTGTCACCATGTCTTCCCTCCATGATAGGCTATGTCTCCTCTTGAATCNGGGCCCCTTCCTTCTTTAAGTGACTTTTTCCAGGAGTTTTGTAATAGCAGTGAAAAAAGTAACTAATAGATCCCATTTCTGGTCTCATTTCCGTGTCATGGGGAGGAGGGAGTAGGCAACCAGGTCCAACCATCTCCATTCACTCCTCTTGATGTTTGTACCACGGACCACAGTGATGGGAGGGGCTGGACTCTGGTGCCATGGACTGGAACATCATCACAAGATTTTGGCGCTGGGCTCTAGCTNACAGCTGTGCTTATTCCAGAGAAGAAAGAGGGATGTTGCTTACAATGTTGAGTGTTTGAGTTCATTTCAGCAGGGANGCTTGGTCTCCAGGGAATAATAGTAATGGGGGATTTAAAAAGTCCTTTACCTAGCACATGAGTAATACATTGTTGCCAAATACAACATATCATTGTCCTCTTCCAAGACCTTAAACAAATACATTCCAGAAATAATTTATCTATAACTTGAAAGATTGTTTTTGTTTCCCCTGGAATCAGGGTATTAGGAAAATATGACAATCCTGTAAAGAAAGTCAACTTTTGAACAATATTGACAGGAGGCTTTT
>LZPO01027693.1:5245-16049 GCA_001675575.1 Neotoma lepida | reverse complement strand
CTTAATGTGCTGCCTACAGTTGACAATCATGAATATCATATCTTTCTAGTTTTGTTTTTAATGGTTTTTGAAGTTATTATAGATGTTCTTAAGTGGCTTATATTTACTAACATATGCTCTGTATTGTTCCATTTTATATTTGCACAGTAAGCTTCTCAATTCTTGATAGAAAATGCTATTTTCACAAGTGCAACTAAGAAAAGGACTTTTAGGCCAACACACAGAGTCTAGGTTAAATAAAATAGTTCTGAGCCAATCAGTCACACCTGCCAAGTACATTTTATTTACCTATATTTTATTTATGAAAAATCTTGGAAATGAGAATTAGTGATAATAATGAGATTTAGAGTCATTTCCAGAATGTTTGTTCTCTGTCACCCAAAGAGGTTTATTCTGTCAAGATATCACACTAGGGCCTTACTTAGTTCATCTGCATTCATCAAAACACAAATGTCTCTCAGTCAAGAGGAACAAAAGCTGTGTGACCCACAGATGGCCAGCTAGACTCTCATTTTTGTGACTGGCTGCATCTTGCCCTCTCTCCTAATCAAAGAGAACCTCTCAGCCTGAAATTAAATATTTACCTTCAGATCTTTCCAATTACCTAACACAGCCACTCTGTTTGCTATTTCATAGTGAACCAGCTTTTGTGGTTCCTCCTGTAGTTCTCTCATTTGATTTAACCTCTGTGCCTCTTGAAGCAATGGGTAAGGTACTGCTCCCTAAATAGACCAAATGTAAATCTGTAAGTCTAAGAATTCAGAGAAGACAAACAGAATAGATAATGACTAAACTAGCATTGAACAATGGCAACATGCATAGCTTTAACAACTAAGTTGGAGGCATATGCTATATATCATACACAAATTTTAATCTCTGTTACATAGACAGAAAACAAATTACAAGTATATGTTTGTTTTATAATAGGGAGTCTTGCATACTGATAGACTTTTTGAAAGTCTAATGAATGAAATAGACCTTCTGCAGGTCTGTGCAGAAAACCTTTCCTTTTCTTGTGATGTTAGGGACTAAACCAGGACCTTGCACAATCTAGGAAAGCATTCTACTGCTAAGCTACATTTATAACTCAAAAAACTAATTTGCGTTTGTATTGGCACACCAAAAATTCACAGATTCCTTGCTGCTGAGAGAAGAAATAATAATTATATGCATAAATGTCTCCAGTGGAAGAAATCATCACCAGAATAAACACTACAATAAATGAACAGGCAAGATTGCCCTTGCATGTTGTTTCCCTCTGATAGTCTCTATTCCCTATTCTGTGGAGCCAATTGCTAGTGATGAGGCATGAAGTAGGAGAGGGAATTGTAAGTCTGTTGCACAGTGGCAAGAAATTTTGATTACACACAATTTTGAAAAAGCTCACTCATGAGCTGAATTTGAGACATTTTATTTCCTACATGAACAATATGAGTAACCATCATGGTGTTAAAAATTCTGGTTAGATCACTTTTCCAATCATGCCTCCAATTTTATTATGTTGCCTTGTATGTGAGAGAGAGACAGAGAATCTTGTATCAGATACACCAATATATCAATAGTTTATCTATTGGTCAAAACATTCCCACTGGAATTCTAATCATACTACTGGAGAGGATATTAAAATACCCACCTGAGANCTATAAAAAATATCTACTGAGAACTTAGTTTCTTTCTCTACCTGAGGGGAACCTGCTATGCTCTCTCTCATAGGCTCCTTGGAACAGCCCCTGTGTGCTAAGGTGAGCTAACTAGCTTAAAGACCTTCTGGTCACTAGAATGGTCCAAAACAAACAGAATTTTCAGTACAGGAGGCAGTAAACATGCCTTTGGGAAAACAGCAGATTACAAAAGCAACTGGTCATACCTCTCTACTTCCTATTCATTATCTGGCTCCAAAACTCTGCCTGAACCAGAGGGCTGCAATGGAGNTGATCAGACACCCACCTACCAAAAGTACAAAGTTGACCTATTTGCTTTTGGAAATCAAGATCACTTTTTAATTATTGCTTTCTATGACATATTGATATGTTTTTATCCAATACCTTGTCAGAGGACACCAACTGTTGATCATCCAAAAGAAACATTTCTAAGAATAAAACTCGGTGTGATTTTAAACAGAATTACCTGGGAAATAAAGTTTTTCAATTTTAGAGTTGTTTTTAATGATAAAATAAAAGAAAGAATGCTCACCCTCCTAAATAAGTATCGATAGCCTACAAATGTTACTACCATGTCTTAAGAGGGGTGTCCTCTAGAGCAGTGGTTCTCAACTGTCCCAATGCTGCAGCTCNTTAATGCAGTTCCACGTGTTGTGGTAAACTCTAACTATAAAATTATTTTCATTGATACTTCAAAACTGGAGTTTTGCTACTGTTATGAATCACAATATAAATATTTGTGTTTTTCTCTAGTATTAGGTGACCCCTGTGAAATCATCATTCAACCCTCAAAGGGGCCACAACCCACAAGTTGAGAAATGCTGCTCTAGAGAANACTAAATTTCTAATCAAGTTTCACTCTTTCCCTCACACCCTAGGCAAATTTTTACCTGTATACCCACACAATGCGTCTGAAAATGATCATGAGGTTACTGCTCTGTGAAAGAGAAATTGAAAGTGGATNCTCTGGTTTTGAAAGAGGANTTAGGAACAGCAGGTGCCAGATTACCTCCTTTTCTGACCTCTGACCTCCTATGTACCACTGAAGGAACATGCTGTATGAGATGGGACTCCGCCTAAGCAAGTGTTGCCNTAACCAGCCCAGTTCTGCAGTGTTTACAGCTTGAGAATGCTGACCTCACATGACATCCTTGACTAGACCCTGGTTTGAGTTTTCTTTTCCCATCATATAGGCCAGTGCCTCNTTTTTTCTACCTTCAACTTCCAAGGTCCATGATTTCATTTGATCAAGCAGCTTCAAACATCTGTTATAAATAGATGCTCAGGATTTGGATGGAATTGCATAGAGAAGTAGCATGGTGGAAAGTTTATGTATGGGCCTCTATAGTGCTGTGTTGTTTATAATTGGTTTTGGGGGAAAGGGGTCCTATTTTCAACCACAAAATGGTGCTTCACCATGCAACAGAGGCTGGTGCTCTCTGGTGCCTTCTTCATCTTGAAGATATTGGTGGCAGCTGTCAAGACAGGAGGTTGGGCAGGTCAGTGTCTCCAGGAACTGGAGAGTTAAGAGAGCAAGCANGCATCACACTTTTTTATTCCTCATGCCCAGTTTGTCTCCTCTGTCCTGTGACAGTTTCTCAGTCTGTCTTTATTTTTCATGTCTTTGAAGGGACTCTGTACTGACAAATTGTACTGACAATATAACAAGGGCTCCAAGCCACCTGGTTTTGAATGATGCTTCTCCCAGGATTATGATTGAATAGATGAATATGGGACATACCAATTTGCCTGACTTTCCTATTTCCCTTTCCTTTCTCTTCAGTCTATTTTTTCAATACAGCCTTTGGGAGCATGAGTGGTGGTAGTTGGTTGCGGGGCGGGAGGGAGGTGTCAGCAGCCTCCAGCAGGTTAGTGGGTCCTTAAAGTCTCCTTCTGCTCCTGTCTCCCTGAGCACCAGTTCTGTCAGAAATACTGCTGTCTCAGACAAAACTAGTCACAAACAGCACCTTANAATATTTCTAAATCAATAGTCCAGTTAGCTCCTGAAGCTGCCCTATAATTTCATAGCTCTTCNGGCCCTAGCGGCTTGAGGATTATGGACAGCTACTTGCTTGAACAAGCAGGTTGGTCTCCAAAGGCACACTAAGACAGAAAGTTACAGGTACCACAATTGCCTTAGTGCAAAGATGAGTCAGATGGATAGAGAGGGAACCAAACTTTGAATTTGAGTATAGAATATATAAAGTGAACAGCTCTAAATAATCTACTCTTTCCTGAGGGAGAACATGTACTTTTAGGTTTTGTTTTCTTAACAACTTTAATTTGAGAATGCTTTTGGAGTTTGAAGGGTACGGAATGTATCAACAGCGACATATGCCACATTGCCTGAAGCTGACAGTAACTGACAAGAAACAGTTCTAAGAAAACCTCTCTCTCTCTCTCTCTCTCTCTCTCTCTCTCTCTCCTCTCTCCTTCCCTTTCTCCCTTCCTCTCTCACTCCTTCTGTCTTTGTCTAGCAATTTACAGTGTTCTTCTTTCCCCTACTTTGCCAGCAAAGACAACAGGTTGCTCACAAATGACCATTAAGATCCTTGCCAGAGTGGGAACAGAGGGAGGGATCTGTACTGAAACTGTTAACTAGCTATTACCCACCACTGCTCTCCCATGGATTTGCTTCCTGCAGTTTCTACTCTAGAGACTGAAAGACCTATTCATTTGTCTTTTCTATTCCCTAAAACATGTGATTCTTCCTAAAAGATTATGTATGAACCAGAAGTCAAAACCACCTCNTCAAGNTAAACTAATTTCTCTGGGTGCCCACTCTGTATACATGAAATGCGAGTGCTAATGGCTTCCTGTCTGCTTTTCTCTTGTGATAGAAATCACAGCTGGAAACCCAAAGGCTTAGAGGGAGACAGCATTTTCTTCCCTGTGATTTTCAAGAATGTTAAATATCCTTGACTGTGTGCGTGCATTCCTCTTCCCTGGTATTCCCGTTGTTAACATCTAAGGCTATCATGATGTAATTGTCAACCCAAGGAAAAGGACGCTGTTAAGTGAGTGGACCCTTGCCTTGAATGGATCCATCAAGTTTTCCATCTCTCTCCAATTCTTGACCCAGAACTCAGTTCAAAGCATCACATTTCATTTACTCTTCATGTCCTCTCTTTCTCCTCTGTTCTGTGACAGTATCTCTTTGTCTTTCACATTCTAAGTTGCACTGATTGCACTGACAGCTTGACAAGGGCTTCAAACCATCTGGTTTTGTCTGATCTCTCTCCCATGATTATGTTTGAGCCACTGGCATTTGGACTGTCACACAGGGTATGGAACATGAGATTCCTGTGACACCCCTGGTGTTCTTAAAGTTCATCATTTGATTAAGGAGTGTCTGCCANGGTCTCTACTCCATGTTATTTCTCTATGTTTTCTCAGCTCTATTATTTAGAAAANAGTCACCAGACCTCACCCATCTTCAAGGAGTTGTGGGAAGTGAGTCCCATACCCATGAGTAGAGGGGATATTATTTATAATAAGGAAGAATTATCTTTTCTTTTGTATTTGCTCAATCATTTTTAGTANAGTTATGTTTAGTATTTATTTCATAATTTGGAGCAGAAGTGAACCTGTTTAAGTGTCATAAAACACAGCCCTCTTCCTTGGGACCACACCAGGTACAGGTACAGCCCTGGGCCAAGCTTTGGAGTTGGTGTGGAAAGGAGCCGACCATGGCAGCCCCCAGAGAAAGGCCCATGCCGCAGCTCAAGCCCTGGGTGATACATCGATTAGTGGGGATTTAGTCACAGGTTTCACCTCAGATACTTTAAGGCAGCCCACGCAGCCATTTCCTTTATTACTTGGTGCTGTATGTTGGCTGGCTGGCCTCAGTCAGTTAATGAACAGGCTCTGATTACTCATGGGGATGAATCTCTGCCTCATAAGGAAGCCTGGGCACACGCTTGGTGAAAAATCAAGCCGTCACTTTTTTTCCCTTTTTATTTCGGGGACAGCAGGAATTTGATGATTGAACTCCTCAAGCCAGAAATACCTCTTTTCCCCATAAAAATTTTTAGCTTGTTAAATTATGGTCAAACTATCAATTGTCTATCAGGATACTTTCAAATGAATTTTTTTTTAAATAATAAAACTGCACAGGTTTGTCTGTATTCCAGGGTTTTCTTGTTTTCATATAAACTGTTTTAACTTCATAATTTTAGAAGTTTAGAGGCTTGGGACATACTAAAAAACTACATTGAGTAATGACAATAGCATAGGTTTGTTTCGCCTAATGGCTGTCTGTTCTGTGAGTCATAACACAGTTCAGTTAAAGAACCTGAGACTGAGGCATAAATAATTCCATTTAGGTAATAGACTCAGGCTGAACAAAGGGATTATTATTTTATTTTATTTGGTTGTTGCTGTTCTTAAATAGGAATTTAAGAATCTCTAAGGTCTGTCAGTTGTCCAAGAACCTGAAAAGATGGCATGGATTAAAATCTAGGCCAAACGGGGCTTTCCCCAGGAAAGAGAGAGACAACAGGCAGGAAATGTCCCTGCCTTCTCTTCTTTCCCTGCACCCCATGCCATTGTCCCCATTGTCCCCATGGTCCCTATAGATCCATGGCAGAGGTAAGGGTTACTATAGGAGTGAGGGCAGGAGACAGATGGGGTCTTAATCCAACCAGCTGTAAATAGGGCAGACACTGGGAAAGTTATGTCAGCACACTGGGACGACACAGCAAGTAGAGATTAGAGAAGAAGCCAGGAATATAACTACTTCTTTATTGGATATATAGAGAAAACAGAAAAGGGGGTAGGGGTGGAGTTGAGTATCACTCTTAAAGGCACCAGTGTTAGTTGCCTAAGGGAAGTAACTTTATTGTGTTATATAAAAGTCTATTCTTATTCTTGGTGGATACATGATGAAATATTTAGAGGACAAACATTCCCATGCTGGAATCACTTCACAAAATGGTTCAACCAAAAAATAAACAAATACAGACATACACAATCCATCACATGCAGAGATGGAGGAAGAGGGAGACATAGATGAAATACAATGGTTTTCATTATGCTTTTTTTTAACCTCTCTTCTAGAAGACTGAACTTTTCAAGATTAAATATTAAGTGATGAGAAAATGAGACCCAAAGGTGTGACTATGTGTGTGCTGGGAGACACTTCCAAAGCTGTGTGGAATTTCGTGAGAAATCACAGCTCAGAAAGGCTTCAGTGGCAGTCTTGTTTGCTCTTCATGCTTTTGAAGTTGAAATCATAAAGATTCTTTTTCTGAGCCTCCATTGGCCTTAAGGCAAGAGCCTGGGTTATAGTTACATGGCTTTATTTGTAATCAAAGTNGAGATGTAATGGGGCAAGTAGGTGGGGGCACACATGTGGTTGAGGCCTAAATGTGTAATTGCGCAAGAACAAGATGAGCCCTTTGGGGCTCAAGAAGGAGAACCCTCAGATGACAAATATTTCATGTGATGCAAAATAGGGAAGAAGGGCTTTCAGAAAAGAAAATGAGCACGATTCTCGCTGATGTCTCGAAGAATCACAGATGAACCTGTCAGGTTTTATGGAGGAGAGCCTGGAGTAACAGACACCAAATGAAACTTATNTCAAGATACCNGAGTGCATGTGAACTGCAGACTCTGGGTGAAGGTGGAGGTCTTAAGAATTTAAAATAAATGCTCTTTATATTGCTCAGTCTTTGGGACTTTTCTTTCTTGGGACAGCATGGTCACTTGGAGAAACAGTGCTGAGTAGTCAAATATGGACAAAGACCTACGTGCAGCATCCACTGGAGACATCACAGGATAGCAAGGCTAAGAGACATATATTTGCAAATCTGCCCTGGAGACATTCACAGCAGCAGTGTCCCAANGCACTAGGAAGCAGAGGCATGTTTTCAGAAGCAGGACTGCATTCACCCTTCTTTAACCCCAGGTAGGGAGTGTGACTTCCCAGGCCTTTCACTTTAATTTGCAGCTTGCAGTTCCTATTATGATAGAAAAAGCTCTAAATGTGTCCTGTATTTTGNACTAACAGTTCAGGTAATTTGAACAGTAACAGTCACATTTGTACTGTGAGCTGGTAGCACACGTGAGCTGCTTATCCTGTCTGTTAGCATTTCAAGTGGCATTGTTTGGAATGACTTTTGGAAACCATCATCCCTTTCCCCATGGCAACTACATTTACTTTTGGTCTGGCCTCCTAATATCTGTTTTCCTAGTAGTCAGTCCTAATTCACTTTNCCAGCTCTGTCGACGAAACACATATACTTCTTGGTCATTCTTCACTATGACATCCAGACCAAGGCTGAGGCATAGCACGGGGAGAATGTAACTGAGAACCACACTGGCGTGAGTCAAGGACAAATATTTTCCTGTCAAGAATGAGAGCTGGTATTGCTGTCCNAGCAAAGTAGTTCAGCATCAATTTAGCTCACATCTATCAGCTCCATTTACTTCAGAGCATCTGTGATGTNCTATGAAGGATGCCGACCTGTATGAANGCAAAGGCATTAAATCAGGTTGGATCTTTTGACTCTAGGCTCCCAGTCTGTGGGATAAATTAAGGACTATGAACTAAGTTGAACATGAGAGGTGGGCAAGGCTGTCAGCAAGAACAAAACACCTAGTAGAGATCAAAGCAATTTATTTTTCAGTTTTGACTGAATACTTGGAATTTTTCAGTTTTTTCTTGTGACCAGCTAACTTCTACAGCCCTGAAATGTAGAAAGATCTCTTCAGGAGCAGTGATGGTAAAATCTCTTATCTCTTTTCTGTAACTGACTTTTGATATTTTCACTCACACTCATGGCTGTTGCAATGGCTGCCACCTGTGAGATCTCAGCCTTTCTTTGTACAGCTTCTTCCACTTTTTCTTTCTATATAACTGGTGCTAGGTCTGAGATACACCAATGAAGGGAATTTCAGCAACTCTAGTCAAGAACACTAACAATTCAGGTAAATGCAGTCTGATATGCTTAGGACCAGACACAGGTGTTTTATTAGAGTTCAGATTTAAAAAACAATTAAGGATGTATAATGAGATACCATGAAGATAGAATTCAAGTCTGAACACAAAATTTACTTGTGTTTCACTGAACCTTACATGTACAGCATGAGGTAATTTTATGACATTTCCATGTGACTGCAACTTGTCACATGAAGTCAGGTTAGGATTTCCTCCATGTGCATCCTGATGGCTCTCAGCAAGTTTTGGAGTTTAGAGCATTTCGGGTCATAGATCTTCCAATTAGTAAGCTAACTTGTACTTGAATAACTGTGAGCAGAGATCCTCTAATGAACAC
This sequence comes from Neotoma lepida, assembly GCA_001675575.1. NCBI lineage: Eukaryota > Metazoa > Chordata > Mammalia > Rodentia > Cricetidae > Neotoma > Neotoma lepida. The sequence goes on along the minus strand of LZPO01027693.1, from coordinate 7,111 downwards.
ACATACACTTTGAACATGACAGAAGCTCATGGCACCCCTGAAACCATCCTAACCAGTCTCAGGCCAGAATTCAAGTATCTCTAAATATTCCCAATTCCTGGGGTTCTGTCCATAATAAAAGTCATATACAGCATGCTGTGGCCATCTATGTACTATCCATACCATCCACACAGAGTCCCTGGAATTTACTGTGAAATGTTGTAAATAAAAAGTGCATCTAATAAACAGAAGATTTTTAATTTGAGAGGTGTTTTTGGATTTGCGTAGATTATCTTCTGTGAAATGCCAATTCGGGTCTACTTCTTCAGTTAGATTGTTTCTTATTAATAATTTTAGCAGTTCTTCATGCATCCTGGTACATTTATGAGAAAATTATGGGGACATGGGGAGGGACAAGAGCCTGTTACCCCAGAGTCTGATTGAAGCCTCTTGCCGANAGAATCAAGATTCCCTACANAATTCGCAATGCTTGCAGTGAAGGTTGCTAACACAGGATAATACCCTCTCTCCTTTCTGTTTTCTGAAATAGGCTCTCACTATGTAGCCTTGCTGGCCTGGAACTCAATGAGTAGACCGGGCTACCCTTGAATTCTCCTGCCACAGTCTCCTGAGTGCTTGAATTGCAGAAATGAGCAGTCATGCTAGGCTCCAGATAATACTTCCTTTGTATAAAGGAGAATAGTAATAGCCTAAGCCTACATGACTTTATANTGCAGCTCTGCTTTCCTTTCAGACATTTTCTTAGAGTCTCAAAAGCTAGTCTAAGCAGTTGTTTACTGTGAGAACATCTTCTCTTCCCCTTTGACTTGTCATCTAACCCGCTTTATGACTTCATTGAGATTTGTCAGCAACCTTTGAAGATATAACTCAGAAGTCACCAAAATCAGTATATATGACACTAATTGTGACTCTCCTTTGAGTCCACACCCTTGGTGTCTTCTGTCATCCTCAAACATCTCTCCTTCTCTTATCCCTCATGCTTATGTTAGAATCTACCTTAATAAACCATGCTTCATCCTGCCTGATCCTGGAATTCTTTTCTCTTGTGAGTGCAAGGACCTGCGTTGCCTGAGTGGAGGTACCTAAAAGATAGATAAGGGTGTGAAGCTGTGTCTGTCACTGTTCATGTTACCATTAACACTGACATTTCTTTTAATTTTTGTTTCTAATTCATTTTGCACGGTTTTTAATAAAGAGTAGATTTTGTTATATATACTTAGTTCACTAATGTCTTCTTTTTTAACTTTCTTTTTATTTATTCTTTGTGTCTTTCACATCCTGCATCTCCATTTCATTTATTTCCTTTTCCCTCTGCCCTTGCAACCCCCATCCAAAATAAAATAAAATAAAATTTAAGAGAAAAAAAGTANAACAGAAAAAAATGAAAAAGAAAAATCCATCTCTTCATGGAAGCTGTAACGTGACATGGTGAGTCATGCAATAAACCCTTTTATTCATATATGTAGTGTTCATTGCAAAGAGTCATTGGTCTGGCTCGAGGCCTCTGGCTTCTGCTACACTAGCAATGCTGGGCCTTCACTGGGGCTCCTCTTATTAATGTTTCTTTTATGTCATCAAAAACAAAACCAAACAAACAAAAAACCCAAATCCTCTTTTCTAAAAACTAATTGACTACACAGACCTATTGGAATTCTGTGCTGCTGACTGAGCAATGACATCCTTTCCTTACAGAGCTAGGATGGCTGCTCTTTTGTTGTAGAATAGAATATTGTTTAATTATATAAAGATGTGCTGCATTTGTTTATGCTGCATTTGTTTAACTATGTAAAGGTGTGTTGCTGTTTTACCTTGCTTGCCTAAGGCACCTGACTGGTCTAATAAAAAGCTGAATGGCCAATAGCTAGG